>APFE030388219.1:77197-187931 GCA_000404065.3 Pinus taeda | reverse complement strand
CTCATTTTTGATGAAAAATAAAGAAGTACGCAGGAGAACAGTTCAAGAGGTGCGTACCCGCAGCTATACCGTGCAGGGGCCGCGTCCCAATACGCGGGTCACCCATTCATGGGATGCGTACCCCAGTGCACACATTCCAAGGTAGTTAAGCGCCCACACGTGGGGTTTCTCATGGTATTTAGCCAACAGTATTGGGTTATCATGGTTTTGGCCCGCGGTATTGTTTATTTTATTATTATTATTGAGCCCCATGATCCTTGATTTGAGGAAGAGCTTGCCTATATAAAGCAAAGGAGATCATTTGGCCAGGGCATCTTTCGTGTCTTTGAATATCTTAAGATCTGATCTATTGGGTTCTCGGTTCTTAAAAGATTGATTTATAAAGGAGAAGTTAGAAGCGAATCGGCGAAGGGTGATCTCTTGAGCACAAATTCAGATCTGAGCATCTGAGGTTATTTCAGCCCTAGTCCAAGATACGCAGAGGCGCCGAAGGTTCAGTGCGTGGGTACGCAGAGGCGCCGAAGGTTCAGTGCGTGGGTACACAGAGGCGTCGAAGGTTCTGTGCGTGGGTACGCAGAGGCGCCGAAGGTTCAGTGCGTAGGTACACAGGGAAACAGAGGTTCAGGTGCGTACTTTCTGTAGCAGCACACGGCGCGGTTATTCTTTTGGGTGCGTATCTCCTGGGAAGTACGCGGCGCGATAGTGCCATTGGGTGCGTACTGTACGCATTTCAGTGAAAGGAGCAGTGCGTGGCCACGCAGTCCAAAAGAAGGAGATCTGCGGGTATACGCAGAGAGGCAGAAGGTGAACTGCGTAGCAACGCAGGCCAGTAAAAGAAAAACTGCGTATCTGTGTTAAGATCTTCTGTTGGTTGAATTTTTCTGTTGATAAGGTGTTCTGGGTTCTATTCTGTTATTGTTGATCTAGTTATTGCAGCTAACTGTATAATTTACATGTACTTGATGATCATTTGATGTATATGGATCCAGTTTGAAAATTTATGAAAAGTGGTCCTTGAAAAGAAGTAGGGGGTTGTAGCTCCCTTCCAGGAGAGACTGGAAAATGAGAGAGAGTTGTAGCTCTCTGCAGGTTGCAGCCTGCGTACTGGTAAAGGACTGCACCAGTACAAGACCATTGTAAAAGGAGTTTCTAATTTGAAAGAAGATAGAGACATATTGCAGCAGGTGGTTTTCACCCACATTGGGTTTCCACCTTATATCTGGTGTTCTTTGATGTGACTGTCTGATTTTCTTGTTCATGCTCATTATTTATGGTATTGGTATGCAAAAATAATTCAAAGTATAAATAAGAAAAATTTGGTAAAAGAATTAGATAATACTGATTCACCCCCCCTCTCAGTATTATTGTCAACAATACAATCAATAATAAAGAAAATAATTTTTTTCCCAAACATGTTCTCATAAAGGTGGTGTTTCTTTAGAATATACTTTTGCGGATACAAATAGTTACATGCCTGATGAGTACTTTAAGACCATGAAACTACTAACCTTGTTGAGAATGAGGATGAATATGCCCAAGAGTCGAGACTTCCCACCCCCAAATGTTAATATTATAGAATCCTTTTACTAAAATGAGCATTATGATGAAGACATGATTGGGCACAAAGACCAAGTTGTAACACCTTCTGCAACACCACATATACCATATAAGTCTGATGTCAATTGCAAGAACCTTACTCTTTCATGCTATTTACCTAAGACAGAGTAGTCAATAGAGGAACATGTTGAATGTGTCAATGAGGGCCATATTCATGAGGTCTTTGATGGTTGTCTAAATCGTAATAAGAAGGAGAATGAAAATAGAGCTCTCTTCAAGCCAAATGGGGATTAGAAGAATCAAATGCCTTATTTTAGTGCAAAGGGTGGTATATATTTACAATTTTCATTTTCAGATTCCCTTAGACTTAGCATTAAGCTAGTGGGTGTCATCCCTTCTTGTGACATGATTGAGGACTCGTCTCAAGCACAAATAAATGAAGCCGATGAAAATTAGGAGATGAAGAAACCTAACATTTCATTGACCTAATATGCCTTCAGAATCAACCCTCATTGTTTATATGATTATATATGATCACGTTTTTAATGTGGATGATGATTAGAACTAAAATAATGATAGCCAAGAATCAACCCTAGGATGTAAATAAGAAGAAGAGAAAGAGTGGACATTATAAAACAGAGTTAGCCAACCTATGTATGATTTTTATGCTAAGGTTATGGTTGTTAATTAGCTTAGAAGTCTCTATCGGGATGAAGATTATGGTCAATATTATTTCTCAAATGTTGGAAAACAATGTTGAATTATGAGAAAATCATGTTGTTCATGAAGCAACAGTTGACTCAAAATTGTTTTGGGAATCTCCTAGGAGTTGTTACTTGTGACTAGGTTACTCATTGACATTTCCCTAACTTTGGAAAAAGACAGTTCTGATTTTCAGCTTGATATATTTTTTTTATGACACTGATACGAAGTAATGTAAAAGGGTGCAACTCAAATTGCAATATGATTCATTGTTGATACTTGGTGCCAATATTCAAAAGGAATGAAGAGGTTATTATCTTCACAATCCCGTACCAACATCAGATTCATTGATTGGTTTCCATGAGGTTCTGGGTCAAGGAAACATCCACTCCATGAATGAGATACTTGAGGAGGCTTCAACTATTCTGGGACAACAACATACCTATGATGCATTCACTTTCAGGAATAAAAGGAAAGAAAAACGTGTTTTCATACAAGAATGACAAAGGCATCTTAGGGAAACATATCTTCACCTTTTATTTATGTTCTTCACCCACACCACTCTCATGTTTCCATTGATCATGTTTGGTCATTTTTGGAGTCTTTTATGTTAAGGCCTTAAGTATTTTTGTACCTTTTGGGGTAGTTTTTTATAAGTGGCATGTATTGATTGCTCATTCATTCTACACTTTATCCCTTCATGTGCATATTTCCCTAGTAATCAAATGAATGATTCAGTCCCATACATTAAACAATTTGTTGCCTCAACTCCATTGATGATCTCATGTTTCCTATTTTATCAACATCTATCTTAGTTAGGCTAGGTAGGTAGGTTTTCCGTTTGTATTCATAGAGAACTTTCTAGCTTGCATTTTTATTATATATTTGAAATTTAGTGTCACTCCAATCAGGCATGAGTTGTTGCAAATTTCAAGGTGAGAAGGAAGAAAGATAAATTTTGGTGATGGATAACTCTGCTTATTGCTTTGAATTTCAGAAATTCATACATAATCTCCACTATTATCAATTTGAGTATTTTTCAACATAATATCCTTTGTATGGGAGCATGAATTCACAGGAGTAAGTGGATCCTCTAGAACCATTATTGGATAATTATTTGGTTGTTCCTTTTCCTGGTCATTTTCAATGGTATTTTAATTTTGGTACCTCTAAGAAAGATGATGATTACTAGCCATGATCTCAGTTTTCACAACATATTAATGCTGGTTATGAATGACATTGCTAGATTCTTTGAATTTAGCAGACTGTACTACTTTCAAGTACTGATTATTAACAACAAGCTAACTTAGCCAAGTGGTACTACAACAAGTGTGCTCATCAATGGTTTCCACACATCTCCGGGAGACAAATAAAGGTAAGGTTTATATAAGTTTTATCATTGCTTCTCTAATGGGGGATCTGTTATAGACTCATATAGAAATGTTTTGGTCCTGATTTTTTAAAATCCCTCTTAGTGCTTAATACATTCAGATATTTGGAGTTAAGATGGATTCTTATTTTTTTAATTGTTCATTGTGATTAATAAAATTCAAGTTTAACATGAATCCAAGAAGAGTAGTTAGAAGTAGGATGTGTTTATGATATTGAAATCGAGTGCAATCCTTTTGTCTAATGAAATTGTTTAAGTCACAAGATTAATCATTTGATATTTTTAATGCCATTTTTGATCTATATGCAGGAAGAAAATCAAATGCTTTGCTAAATACTTCACATTCAGTTTCCTCTCTGGATTGTTTCCAGTGGTTCTTCACTGGTGGTCATAATTGCAGCTTCGTAAATTTCCCTACCTTTGGCTTGAAAGCTTAGAAAGATAGGTAAATTTTCTGATTACAAAGCGCATCAAAATGTTCTCCAAATTCAACTTTATGAAATATGTGATATATGTTACCTATTTCAGTTTTTACTTTGATTTGAGTACAACATACATGGGAGCGGGTATGATTTGCCCAAAGTTTGTCAATATATCACTGCTTATTGGAGCCTCCACTTCATGGGGTCTCATGCGGCCTTAACAAAGTTTCTATAGCACAAAATTTAGTGTAGAAATTTGTGGCTCCTTTCATTCTAGGGACAAATATAATCATCATATCTGTGGGAAATGATATTCTTTCAT
This sequence comes from Pinus taeda, assembly GCA_000404065.3. Lineage (NCBI taxonomy): Eukaryota > Viridiplantae > Streptophyta > Pinopsida > Pinales > Pinaceae > Pinus > Pinus taeda. Next base: position 183,538 of record APFE030388219.1, on the reverse strand, counting down.
AGGACACAAAGTACTAATATCCTCTACATAACTCTGAAAATATACTATCAGGCCCTAAAAATAGGAAGGAAAATTTGAAAAAAGAGACACCTAGTATAATTATCAATTTTTTTTAAAAGGATACACCATGTATAACTATCATCTGTCCTTAAACCTCAAAAATTACATGTGGAACTTAGATTTAGAGATTCACTTGAGGCATTCTAGATATTATAGCAGAACCCAAATTAAAGCAACATCCTAATGTTCTCTTGTTGTGTTTGACACTTCCTATCCAATCAAAATATATGTATCCCTGTAGTTATACTTCACCATTTGATACTTATCTCAATTAATAACTGACTGCACAAGGTAAATATCACAACACATGATTTATCACAATCCAATGTACATGCCTAGGTTCCACCATGAACTAGCTCAGAGTGTTCACTACAAATAATATATCTAGTATGTTATTAAATAGATACATCAAGGATCTAATCAATTAGCAATACATATTGGGATCCACCAAATCTAAGTTAGAGCCTCTCAACTTCTTCAAATTCACCATGGGAGTGGCCATGACTTATAGTCCATCATCCCAAATCTCTGAAGGATCATAATAATATACTTCCCTTGACCAAGGAATATCTCACCCAACTTCTTACACACTTCTAACAATATAACAATAGGAGTGGCATGCTTGCTTCATTATGTTATGTTTAGGCCCAAGGGCAAGCTTTATAGCAGTATCATTTTTCTTTTATCAATGATGGTTTGATTCTTTGGACATTGTGTTTGGTGGTCAAGCCCGAGGGAAAGATCTATAACAATGGCATCATTTTTATGTGATGATTCGAGTCTTTAGACATTGTGTTTGGTGATCATGCCCAAGGGAGATATATGTTGCAGTGGCATGCTTGTTTCATTGTGTTATTATTGGTGATGGTTAGTCTTTGTAAATTTTTCTCTGTGATCAGGCCTATGGGCAAGCTCTATAGCAATGGCATGTTTGTTTCATTATGTTATGATCAATGATGCTTCATGTCTTAAGAGATTGTGTTTGGTGATCACACCCGAGGGGGGCTATGTAGAAGTGACATGTTTTTTTCTTAGACATATATACTTCGAAGGGTTGAAACCCATTCTTGTTTTAGGTATATAATATTGATAATGTAAGTACATATTACTCATAGATTGTGACTCAGTGCTTTGGCTGGGTAGTTATATGGTATGTTTGTTCAATGATAGTTGTTGGTTTGAGTCCATTCATACTCACTCAATTTTGTTTTGTATAAGGGTTATTGGCACACCTTATATGTCCATTTTTTTGAATAGTTGTACTTTTTGTAGCACCTGGAAAGTGTTTTTTGGTATAATTCACCTTGAAACCATGATTATGTAGAATGATTAATTTTTGATAAGCTTTATATAGTTCTATATGGGCTTTGGAGCTTTATGCATGTGGATAGGGAGTAGAATACAATGCCATTCAAACAGGTGGTCTATGCTCTACTGCAAATACTATTGTGGCACATGCTACACATGCAATTAATTCTTATTACCAGTTAACTAGTCACGACAAATGTGATTTCCATTTTTCTTAAACAAATGTTCTTACACAAGAGGATCTAATTATCTGTTCATCTTTTCTCTATAATTTTCACTTCAAATAATAGATTTTAATCTTTGTTACTCAATCCTAAACCTTAAATAGTGTCAAAGAGCTAAGCATCTCCTTTTAAAATGGAACAAATGAGTTGTTATAATTATAACGTTCCTTGTTTGAGTTCCTCTCAAGACACTGGCTATATAGATACCCAAGAATGAAATTACTAAGAAAGATATAGATATTATTCACGTTTACATGACCACTTACTAATACTTTCTTGTCGCAACCTAATTTTTTTCTTACTTTAGGGTCTAGTAAAAAACATTTTGAATATCATGGATTTGTTCATGATTATTTGGTTTAGTGTCTATTATTAGGCCTTCAGGGATTTTATTTTACTGACTACATTTGCATTCCATCCTTAGATACCAATTTTGCCATCACCCATCCCTGAAAACTATCAAAAGGTCATCTTGATATTTCAAATCCAATCTAAGTGTATATTTTAACCCCATTCCATCATATTATTTTCTTGCAACAAGTTGTATTTTAGGTCTCCCTCTTTCTACTTTGAAAACTAGATGCAAGTCTACTTTTTCTAATCTTTTAAGAACATACTTTGATGAGGTTAAAACCCTTTCAGGACCCCATTATCTTAGCCACTCTTAGAACCTTACCTTTTTATCCTAGTAAACTTTATCACTTGGTAAGGGCACTTCCTAGTTGAGTTTTGATTCTCTAACAATTACCCAGAGAATGTTCCAACTTGTAAGCTAAAAAGAAAAAACCACTTCAATTACATTGACATCTTTCATTTTAACTTGGTAAGGGCACTTCTTAGCTAATGTTTGAGTCTATGAGAATTACCTAGGAAACGTTCCAATTTGTAAGCTAAAAAACAAAAGACACTTCACTTATATTGGGATTTTTCATTTTAAGCTTGTCTTCATTGCATTTGTGAAGAATTATATGTCATTTTCATTGGAAATAACTACAATATAATGAACTAACTGAGATTTTCTTGTGTTTTGGGTTATGGATGATCAAATCAATATCCTAGGAAACAAGGAGGAATTAGTAGAGAACCTTGATATAATTGAAAAAGAGGGATCCCTCCCTTTTGAGTAGAATAAATATGCCCTCCCTTATTTGCGGACCTCATTGAGGTCAATTTTTTTGATGTCATGCTTGATTGATATATTCTCATATGCCAAGAAGACATTAAATATGTGTTAATATGTTCTTGAAACAAATCATATTACAATTTTAAAGATATAAAAGATAACATAAATTTCCACGCCTTCGTTTGATTGTAACTTGACTCTGCTGTGGGTAGGTTATAAGAAATATGATTGGAAAAAATATGGGGAGATAATGCAAAGAATGTCTTGGATATGATTCATTTGTTGTTAGAGATCCTTCAGGCACTTGATCCATCAACTTTGGAAATGTTTCTAGTAGGGATTCCTATGGTTTTTAATGTTGCGGTTGTGGTTCCTTCAACTCATGGTTATTTTGGGAAAGAAAATGTTTTAGGAATGCTAGACAAGACATTAGTGGACAGGTAAACAAATTTTTTATAATTGCGATGTCCATTCCATGATATCCTCTCTTTATTGTTTGATTATATTTTGAATGCTTCTTTAGATTTTGTTTTGTCTTTTAACTATGAAATTGAAAATCTTCGTATCATGTACATTTAAACAATAACCAAAGCTTGAAGTTGAAATTAGTATTACATGATATTGATTGGCATCCTTATAACTATTTTGTGTTAAAATATTTTCATGACTATCATAAAAGTTTACTTTCATGTTGTTATTTGAGCACATGTTGTTTATATACTTGACCAAGTTCATGAATTATAAAATGAAATGTTGCTGCAAATGAAAATGACAAGGACTAAACATCACACCTCAGATTATTTGTTTTCATATCTTATCTACAACTTGAGATTTTTAGCATGTAACCTAGTTGGCATGATCGTGCTTAAGCTTTCTCTGAAAGTTGAATATTAAGTTACTAATGTGTTATTTTATAAGGTGAAATTTTATTTTATTTATTTATACGATACATCTCGCCACACTATAGTGGCTACTATCGCCCAATTGAAGAAAACTTGTTCAAGTTTCTTAGTTGTATAGAGAAAAATAACTTTGACATTGTTGATATTGAGGTATATGTCATATAAACTCGTTATAGTCTACTTTAGTTTATATTCTTGTGTTCATTTTATTTCATGTCTTACACTCTGCATTGCATTTCTTTTTTTTTTAGAAAAGGAACTCAGTGTTGATGGTAAGAAGTAGGAATTGAAGAAAGAGGCTGAGAGCAATAACAATGGAGCAACAAATGAAAAAAGAGAGAGAGAAGAGAACCATCTAGTGATACCCTTAGAGTCAATATCCCACATAATAAACACACTTAGAGACTGATGTTTAAGTCTTCAAAGTTGGTGAATTCACCTGCAATGCCTTGGCAACATAATGATAATGTTTTGAAGTAATCAAACATCATTTCATGTGTAAATTGTAGTCTGACCAATATTAAGTTCGAAATTCATATTGTAATACTTTAACATTTCATATAATATAGTTTGTGTCTAAAATTATTAATGGTTTCATTTGATATTGTTTAGTATTGTAATTAACATGAAACTTTGCATTTTCATATCAGACGAACATGCACATTGTATAAGATTTTCTAAACTTAGTCGCAAAATCGTACAAATTAATTTATGTTGATTAATAATGAACACAAATAAAATGAATATACGACTAAATTATTCATTTATAATGATTAATAATGAAGGTAAATGAAATTAATATAAACTACTAAATTAGTCGTTTATAAAATGAATATGAAACTATCAAAAGAAAATAAATGACTACTAAAAATGATAAAATTGTGATTTCAAATGACGACTAAATTTTGCATATATATGACTATTAGTAGCTAATTTATAGTATCTTATAACACAATCAACATTTAGTCATATTTCTCTGGTCATTAATTGGTTTCAAACGATGACAAAAATCTGCATATATATGACTATTAGTAGCTAATTTACAGTATCTTATAACACGACCAACATTTTGATCATATTTCTTTGGTCATTAATTTGTTTTATCAGGCAATCATATAGTAATATATTTTGTTATATATTTGGTCATTAATTGTGGCAATTAATGACTGAATCAATGCCTAAATTAATGACCAAATTTATGACTAAATATACTACTAGGTGATAAAATTGAGACAACCAATTAATTACTAAGTAAAAAATGACTAAAAGTTGGTCACATTTAAGATAGTGTAAATTAGCTACTATTGGTCACCGGTTGAAAAATGGTCATTTATATGTAGATTTTAGTCATTTTCTTAGTAATTAATTATCCATTTTGTACTAGTGATTGAATAATTCCCTGTGTTGATAGCTAATATGTAGGAGAAGAAGGTGCATCCTCAGCATCCTACCCAAAATTTATAGATGATGAGGGCCGAGCCCCATGAAGAGGATCTAAATGTGAATATCGTGCTTAGAAGTGGAATAATGATTGGTGATGATAAAGGAAAATAACTTGAAGAAAGTAGGTGGGTTTGCAAGACCATAGAAAAGGAGATTGGGTTTGATATGAAGAACGTGAGAGAAATGTTTATGGAAGTGAAGAAAAGCTTCGCTCTGGCCTCTACCTCAAGAACTAAGGGTAAATTGCCAGAAACCGGTGTGCCTACAAAGGTTGACCCCTCTGTGGTTACCACCTTCTTGGAGACTTATATGAAACTATTTCATGATATCAAGGCTATGAAAGGGCTATAGGAATTTATAAACGAGTGTGCTAGTAAGGAGAATCCTCCCAAGGGACACCCCATAGTCCAAAAAATCGTTAAACATAAGGAAAGAATAGGGCACGAGATGAGGCTCACTACATAAATAGGAGACTATGAGATGGACCAGGATATATTGGATCTGGAATCTGATGCAAACATTTTTCCTAAACAAACATGGAAGAGAATGAGGAGACTTGCACTACTGTGGTCTTCGATTTAGTTAAGGATGGTGAATGAGCAAAATATTATCCCTATGCACATAGCAGATAATCATTTCGTAGATGTTATCCACTTTTCAACTACAGGGACAGCTCCAGAAGGATACACCAGTCAAGAGAAGAAAGAGTTAGTAGTGCGCGTGGAAGATTTCTCTGTAATTGGAGGACATTTGTATAAGATGGGATTGGATGAGATACTCTGATGGTATGTGCCTGATTTTGAAGAAAATAACATCCTCACTGAATCTCATGGAGGAGCTATGGGAGGACATTATGCAGGAAAAGCAACAACGTAGAATATTTTGCGCGTGGGTTTGTGGTGACCTACATTACATAAGGATACCAAAGCATATTGTAGGGTGTGTAATGAACATTAAAGAATAGGTAGGCCATCACGAAGGGATTATTTGCCTCTGAATCCTCTGGTGGCATTACAACCATTTGAGAAATGGGCTATTGAATTTGTAGGAACAATTCAGCGCCCAGCTAAGAAGACAAGGGTGCACTATATCATCACCGAGATAGAATACCTAACTAGATGGGCGGAGGGACGACCTGTGAAGGATTGTATAGGAGCCACAACAGCTAAATTCTTGTCTGAGTACATGTTAACTAGGTTTGGTTGCCCAAAAGTATTGATGAGTGATCATGGTACAAACTTCCTCAATGAAATGATCAGTGCGTTAAGAGAAGAGTTCGCGGTGTATCATCAGAAGAGCACACCATATCATCCTCAAGATAATGGAACATTTAAGGCCTTCAATAAGATCTTGGAGAATGCACTGACAAAAATTTGCAACACAACAAAATGATTGGGACGTGTGCGTACCAACAGTATTACGGGTGTACATGGATACTTGCAAAAAGCTAACAGGTCACAAAACTTTTCGATTGGTTTATGGCATAGAAGTTGTGATGCATATGGAATATATCATGCCTAGTCTCCACATAGTAGCTTTTACAGGGATGGCAAACCGCACAGACTTGGCAGAGCAACTTGCGCAACTAATGGAGCTCAAAGAGGACATATTCTTGGTTAGATTTAATCAGCGAGTATAGAGGGAACACGAAAAATCATGGCAATATTGACACATCAAGCTGTGCACATTCAAGGTAAATGACTTGGTTTTATTATATGATAGTAAGTTCACTAAGTTTCTGAGAAAGTTTCAGATGCACTATTTGGGGCCATATGTCATCAAAGAAATCACAGATCGGGGTGCGGTTCATCTTGCAAATTTGAACGAAGAACCTTTTCTAGGAAAGGTGAATGGAAGCTGATTGAAGCCATATACAGGAGATCCATCCCAATGACTATATGACAACAGGAAAATCTTAGTGCTCCAGGCACCTGCGAGGGAGTGCAGGATAATAAACTATACTGCCCAGTTTGGGGGACTATGCGACAGGGGGTTGTGTGAAAAAGGGTGATGTCATAGTACCAGAAGCTGCATGAAGGGAGCTGCACTATGGATGGAGATATTGTGTAGCACAGCCAAAAAGCTACCATTAGTGTCATTGTTCATGAATTGACAACTTTTATATAGTTAAGAGGAGTGGATGGGAAGCATTTAAGACTGAAATCTTTGGAGATCTGTCGCCAAATCAACATTAATGGACAAATTTTGGGGGAATGGTTAGATTTGAATTAAAATTCCCCTATAAATTACGCATGTCAGTCTAATAAAGAACACTTTTCACCATTAATTTTTGAGCTATGTTGTCTGTTGCTTATGAGCTACTCATTTTTTGAGGATTTGGTTGTGAAACCTACTTTTGCAAATCTGCCTAAGTTAAATAAAAAATTCATCTTGGAAAACATGTTGGGTTCGGGCTCTGCTGAGACTGTGAGCACTGGGGGAGACATTGCATCTTAAGGAGCTGCTCCTGAGGTCAGCATGGAGGCTTTATCTCTTGTGCCTACAACACTGAGGTCACCTAGGTTGAAACCTAGACCTATGAGAGAGACCTAAAAGCTCAAGAAATGCAAGCAAAAGAGGCTCGTGCTAGTGTGCGAGTCACCTAGGAAGAATTATGCTTCCTAGGTACAAAATAAGGATAATTAGCATGAGAAGGTTGTATATTTAGAGGCTGAAGAGGGCACTGATGATATAGATGCTGAGGGAATGGAGCCCATCACCAAGTTTTTGGAATATATCCCTCTACGTAAAGGGAAGGTGAAGGTCACCAAGGACCCAAACTCAGAGAAATTCGTCATTCATACGCCCCTATTTCCAGAGAAGATAACCTTTGAAGGTCTATGCTTGGTGCAGGTTCCCCTTTCAAAGATGGAATATTAGGACGTAGCTAACCATGAGAGGTTCCCCCACCTCGTCACATAGAATTATATGCAACGAGTGTATTACAATGACTCAAGTTTCACTACATTGGAGTTAGTTGAATGGATCCATGGAGTAGAGAAATCCGAGTTGTTGAACCTACTATGCCTGCCCCATTACCACTACTCTAACGTTAATACCACCTATATACTACATCTTCTTAGTCTGGTGTATGATGGGTGCTTTTGGCTTGGCGCACCTATCCCCATCACGGATATGCTCATCCACAGGATCACATACATGTTGCATGAGGGCTTGAATTAGGCCAAGGACTTTGGTAGAAAAACAAGCAAGAAAGACTTGGTAAAAAGGATGAAAAAGATATTCAAGCTTATTAATAAACAGTGTGGCTAGTCCATCACACCCATCAATGATCCCATGGCGAATATTTCTACTGAGGTTCTAGTGCCTATAACCTCGTTAGCTACACAATGCATGTAGGGTGTGCAATTTAATTGGTTGCACTATTTCTATAGCGAGTTCCATGCAAATTGTTGTGAGGCCCAAGATGCGAGCAAGAAATTCCACTATGGATGGCTTTTTCTCTCCATTGTGCTAGTTTCTTGGGATCTCCTAGAGGATAGATAGTTTCCTCCCTTGTAGGGAGGATTGTCGGAGGCTGCACAGTTTACCTCCCTCTGGGCCACGAAGAACCCCACATGGGTCACTAAAATTAATATTTTTTGGGTATTAATAGAGTCAAGCTTCCATATGACCATGAATCAACACCCATGGTTGTCCCCGACTGTGTATGAACAACTGTATAAACATGTTGAGTTCAAGGTAGACTTCCACCATGTTTACATTAGGGTGAGGAAGGACCTGCAACATAAGTGGTTCAATCAACCATACCTAGTTATCGATGATGCCATATAGAAGGTAATCAAGTGCTGGCCAGCAAATTGCCATACTCCATCCGACTTGGCTATAGGTACTACCAAAGGCACAGGGATCTCAGTGGAGAAGAAGTGAAAGGATGCAGTGAAGAAAGTAGCACAAAAGTTGTCCATGCAGTGAAAGAAGGAAGCTGAAAAGAAGGCCTTAATAGAAAAGGAGTGTGCTACAAAGGAGCAGGCTGAATAGGAATAACGTGACTATGAACAAAATGGTAAATTCCCTTCACCCGAAACTGAGGAGGAAGAGTAGTCAATGCAGGGCGGTGGAGGTAATGAGAGGTAGAGCACCCCACTTCAGGTAAGGAAGCATAGAGAACAATAACAGGAGGGGTCTCAGAAGAAGACAAAGGTGACTAAACCACTAGTGGATCCTAGTACGCTAATGGAGGGCAATCTCAACGAGATCAGGGACAAAGTTTGCGACACTATTGTTGAACTGTTGTAGCAATTCGAGCAACAATACATAGTCATTGGGTATTGTTCAGAAGGATCTGTGCGAACTACAAATCCAGACCAAATAATACAAGTGGGTACAGGTTAGGTGAGTGCCACATAGATGAGCCCACCACCGAGGACAAGTCAGGCTACCGAGCTAGTCATGACAGTGGACCTTAGGAAAATTGTGCTACCAGAAGGGTTCCTGATCATAGAATCAACCGATGATAAGATCATAGTTATCACCCTAAAGAACATCAGCCTCAATATTGCAATGCTCCCCAACGAGTTTCTCATGCATTGCAAATAGGAGTGACAGCGAAATTGAGAGTGCGGGAGTAGAGTGCTCTTAGTTTAATAAGTGAGTATCGGGTGAGCAATGAAAAAATGTTCACTGAGAAGACATAGGCCCTAAAGGAAAGGGATACGATCCAGGAGCAGAGCACCTAGTTAGTGGTCGCGATTGTAGAGGCGTGCAAAATAGTGTTGGAGTTGCGCATGCGTGAGGATGCACAGCGAGAGGCCAAGATCCAAAAACTTGCTGTGGGCATCCGTGATGCAAAGTAATAATTAGAAAGAGTTCAATTTGAACTCAATATGAGACTCATGAAGCTAGAACTCAAGTCACAACCTTCGACTCCAACTAATGTTAGGGGACATCGTGGAGCTGCCATCAAGGAAGGGATAGCTACTGTGGATGCTACAGTTGTTGACTACATAACTTTTTTTGAATAGCCCATGGAAGTGGTGACGACCATGCATGAAGATCCCAACCTGTATATTTTGAGTTTAGAAGTCCGTGAATTCCAAAAATAGTATGAAAATATTAGGGCAACGATGCGCAACACTGCTACAGCACAACGCCTTGCTAAGTTGTAGGAAGGGAAACAAATCCTTCCACAAGTGGAAGTAACACAGAAGAAAGAACTAGTGCTTATGTCTAGGTTTCATCCTTTGTTGGAAGAAGCCTACCAAGTCTCCACCAACATTCAAGAAAAGATGACAAACTTGCAGCTCACACAACAGAAGATCAAGAGAGCTGGCAAAGGACCAACTATAGAGTAGTTGGTTGAACAAGTGAAGCAGGCAGCCACACAGAGTGCGGCTGAAGTAGAAGTTGTGTAGGTGGAGCTAGGTGATCTTCACAGCAAGATCACCATGCCATCCAAGTGACTCAACGGTGAGTCATGACCTTTGTGTTGGGAGCATGTTGGGATGGGGTCCCCTAGGTTAGTTTTGGGGCAAAAGCCCAATTTTTGACGTAAAAGGATGTAAAGTCTTCGTGAATTGTGGATGCAAAGCATGTAGTTAGTTAGAAGTCAAAAAAGGTTTTTACCCTTGTTTATGTAAACTTGAGTCAGTTTTGGAAGATCTACCCATGGTCTACGGACCATGGGATTGTATAAATAGGCGTGTCTTAGAAAGTTTAAGAGAGATATGCCTTTTTCTATGTATATGACAGAATGAGACTATAGAGTTAGCTTAGAGAGTAAGTCTTAAAGGATGAAAAGGCTCTATAGCTGAGTGCACAGAGCCCTAGAGTAGTGTTTGTAGTTGGGTATGCGAACCCCTGCAGCTGAGTGTGCATGGAAGTTTTGATTTTGTAGCCTTATACTGAATGTCAATAAAGAAGACAGTCGGGAAAATTCACATGTTTTATCTGTTTCTCTCTGTTGTTTATGATTGTGATATATACTATAATGAATAATGTCTTTATGAAATAATGATGTATTAATGCACAAATTTACTAGATCCATCTTATTAACTAAACACAATTAATGTTGAATGATTACGTGAAGATCATAACACTTTCTGTTAAGTTTATTGAATACTCAGGTAGATCTCAGTATATATTGATCTAAGAATAATCTAAGGTGTGTGTAAGTAGCCAATTCGTCTATTCAGGGTTTGAAAAGGTTGATCGTAGACCTTTGCGGAGGTCTAGGGCGCAATTGAGAGAAGTTGCATCTCTAAGCCTTAAAGGCTTATAGATCTACGTGGAGGCATATCCAGGGCATAAAAAGACATCACACTAATCTCTGGATGTGGAAACTTGGTTCCAACATCCCCCCATACTACTTCAAGTGAGACTTTAGTCCACGCTACATGGAGATGCCGAATGGGCTAGGAGTTTAGGGTTTTATTTGGCACAACTAACTCTAAACTTGGGTGAAGACCCTCTAAACCAACAAAGTCATAGTCTGATACTTCTCATATAAATTGTATCTGGTTTATATATGCATATTGAGTACTCATACAACAATAATGTGATTTGGATTGGCACTAAATATTCATATCGTACAAGCTCATTTTGTTTAGATTCTAGAATACTTCTGAATGATGCTTGACATAAATTTATGCTCTACACAGACTCCATCAAAGTGAGTTTCTAGTTAACAAATCTATCATGGCACAATGAACATCCCTGAACCACAGTTGACAAATTCACCAATTGTGGCACATGAAGGGAGTGGAAATAAGATTAAATTCTATGGAAACAACAAGAAAAGAAACATTTGATAATGACATAGTCTCCCATCTTACCCCTGATTAGATTAGGTAACTAATTGTGTGTTCTTCAGAACCTCCATAGGATTCCATAGAAGAATAAATTCCTTTAAATATGTCTGAGGTAAGAAGCCACAAAATAAAATGGATCCAATGGATAATGAAGAAACTAAATGACGTCACTAATAGTGTATCAAATTATCAATAAGCAACAAAGTTTTTCCATAATGGAAAATATTGTACTCTCTAACCAAATGGCCAAATTTATATATGACCACAACCATAATCATTATTCAAGTATAAAATTCCAGATGTAGATCATTTACCATGCATATTTTGTACAACACCCATAGGAGGAATTTTAAAAAATGTGATATATGGTATTTAATGGGATATGACTTTAGATTTTGTACTGAATTTTCGAAACAAACCTCGCCAACAAAAAATAAAAAGAAATGCAAATAATATTAAAGAAATACTCTTTGAGAACCTCAAATTCTACTTTTCATCATCCAGAAGTAAACTAGTTAGGCATCCCTGGGACTTATGACAAAGAAAATTCAATCTGAACTACCATCCATTACAAATGGAAAAGAAAATTGGAAGCCTTATTCAACCAGGAAAGCTTCTACCACTACCTGGTATAGACAAGCAATAATTATATGTGAGACTCCGAAGTCAAATCAATGGCCAGTCATTGATATTTTACAATTTTCAAGTAGTGAAGACTCCAATATGCACAACTTTAATACCTAGAAGACATGAATATTCCCAATATCCCAACTCAGCTCATCATTTATGTCAAGTAGAATGTGGACATTGAATAAACAATAGGAATGGAAGGCCACTAACAAAAATAATAAAATGAGGATTCATTTCCCTCATTTGGGAACTCCCACAATCAATAACACTATCTTTTCATTCATATAATAATTATTGACTTATGCCACTAAGATATGAAGGCATTGCATAACAATGGTCTTAAATGGATTCATATAATCGCAAAATATAGCATTGCTAAAATGAAAATCTAGTCAATCCACTCAATAATGAGTAATTATAAGCACCTATGCTAAAAAAAAATTGCATTTAAAAATGACAAAACCCATTGCGCATTAAGAATTTTGCATAGAAATCAACTCTTTGTATCTCCACAAGCAAGAATGAAAAGGATGGTTATCTACGAGGCTGGTTAAACCCCAGTTACATCATTTTCTAGTGTGTTGTATAATGAAGTTCAACAAATATGGCCAATTGTTGTAAAAGGCCACTGCTTACACACGCGGGCCTTTGTATAATTTTTCTCTATAGTTGTGTTTTAGTTATCATTACAACATGAAATATGGTCGTTGAAGTCCTTCCAACCAATATTTAAACAAGAGAGGTGTGTGTGTGTAACCCAAGTAGTCCTTGCAATTACTGAAGCCTTTTGTAAGGTAGTTCTCCATGTTTTTGAGCTTAGAGTGGCCTTTTTTGGCATCTTTGTTTTGCATTTCATTCATGAATAAATAAAAATCCTTTAAATAGCTAAATAAAACAACTTTTACCCAGCTTAGAACAACTATTTCCAAGAAAAATCTTGTAGCCTATGAACCCAACAATAAAATATAATTTAAATTGCCATTAATCTAGCTACATTATATGAGACTGGAAAATAATTGAATGCCTACCTAAGTTGTAATAATTTTCACAAGAAATGTATAGAAGAGAACATTACCCAATCAAATCATAGAAATGAAGCTTTTATCAAATGTAAATACAACTCAGATAACCTTAAAAAACTCAATGTATAGTGCCAAGAAGCTATAGAGTTCAATACTATTAACATGGCTCCACGAAATGAACACCACTAATGTGATTGACTTTAAAGTACAACAACACTTTGCAGAAAAAGTGAGGGTTTTGTGTGTCACCATTCATAGACCAATTTATTTTTTATAGCTCCTAAGATTTTACACTGAATTAAGGATGACGTCTTTTTTGGAAGTTTCTTTTAGAAAAATGCACCTAGCCTAGAAGCTAGACCACAGAACATGGAGTTCCTTCAATATAGGTGCCGAGATTGATCAGTAACTATTTCAACAAAATCAATCAGACTCGCTCCAATCCTCCTCCCTTTTTGATACATGACACTTGGGTAGGGCAGATCAGATCAAGAATGCAATCTACATTAGATAGATTAAGGCTCTAACTACCTCAACATTGAACCAAGGCATTGTTGGGATTCACAAATTGTGTTTCAAAAACTAGACATAGAAGACGGTAAAACACAAATTAAAATGTTTGATTTATTTCAACAAATTATAACATGTATTTAAGCTCATTTTGGCCATTCTAGAAAACATGAGTCAGGACAATGAAATGTACAGACTCGTCATGTAAATGACTCCATTTGCAAACTTGGTACTTAGAAGTAAGAACCTTCAAAAAGGAGTGACATCAGAAGGAACATATTGTTGTATTTATAATGAAACACAAATAACATAATCTAAGGCATCGATGCACCAATGACCTTGTTTCACAAATATGTTCCTTTACCTTATATATACATACTAGATAGAAACCAATATCTCCCTAGTGCTCTAGAACTTGTCAAAAGCACATCTTTGCCATCTCCCCCAAACCCACCTATGGTTTGTTAATCACTTGACTACAATATTCATATTTAATTTGATCACCATAAAATAAAGTATTTAACCATGGCATGAAAATTATATAAACATGTTAAAAATATAATCAAGAGAACATCACCTACTACTTTCAAGGAACAAACTCACCACTGTCCTCAAAAATTCTTTTTACCAAAAACATTGCTTTCACTCATTTTACTTCACTTCCTTCAATAAGGTGGACTAATAGGGCTTGGATTCATAAATAATGGTCTACCATAACCACTTTTAATATTTAATAGAAAGTGTCTAGAAGTGGGAATCTACACTGAAGTTGTAATTTGTAAGTGAAAAGCATATACACATGCACGTTGGCCATTGTTCATGCAATCAGATGCAGAGCTCTCCTGCTAGAAAGAGAAAAAAGTTAGACAAAAATATAAGGAAATTAGACCACAAGAGATTCAATTATTTGGTAAGGTCGTATAAATTGAGGCCAACCATAGCAGTGTAATGATGGCTATTATATGTTGAAACAAAACATCACTTTATGACAAATAAATCAATTGAGATTCAACAGATTTGCCAAAAAAATTGAATTGTATAACGGAATATATGAACTAGAAGGATTTATATACTCATTTAACGTAACTTCTTTTCATTTTGAATATGAAATTCCTTGTGATAAATGTTTTTAGATACGTCAATATTGCAAAGGGAGGAGTAATTTCTAGATTTACACACCTGTCCAACTTTGTTTTCAGGACGTTCCATCACCATTACTTCTTGATTGTTCTTTTGCTTCCCAGGATTCTTTCTAGGAATGAACTATAGGGATTCGACTATTTTTGAGTATGAACGTACATATAAACATGCATCAATCAAGTGTCCCCACTGTTTTTTCAAAGTTGCATTATTTCCCATCAACCAAAACCACATGGATTCTTCATTTCTGCATTTGATTTTTTGTATCTCTTTCTACACATTCTATTGCATCGTTCATTCAAAAAACCTCATATACCCTCAAACCTTGATCCGCAACCAATCCCTACAATAGGATTGTTTTTGACTTGAATAATGTTGAAAACTTTAAAATCATAAAACTTTTTGTTCTCCAGCATCCATAACTCAGAATATCAACCACTAATATCAACCACCTCCTTTGTTGTATTCAATTCCAAACATTGTTAATGACATAACTGATCATTTCTAAGATAAATATTATTAGATACGTAAATATTGCAAAGGGAGGAGCATTTTCCATATTTACACACATGTCCATATTTGTTTTCAAGACTTTCCATCACCATTAATTCTTAATTATTCTTCTTATTCCTAGGGTTCTTTCTAAGAATGAACTCTATGGATCCAACGATTGCTGAGTATGAATGTACATATAAAAATGCATCATTCAAGTGTCCCCATTGTTTTTTCAAAGTTACATTGTTACCCATCAGCCAAAACCACAAGGATTATTCATTTCTACATTTGATGTTATGTATCTCTTTCAGCACATTCTGTTTCATCATTCATTCACAAAACCTCGTGTACCCTCAAACCTTGATCCGTAACCAATGCCAACAATACGACTATTTGTCACCTGAAAAATGAAAATAAATCTAAAACCCTAAACCCTTTTTCCCTCCAACATCCATAGCTCAGAATATCAACCACCTACTTTATTGTATTTGATTCCAAACTTTGTTATCAAATGACAAAACTGATCGTTTCCATGTTTAACAATTAAGATTTTCATCTTACCATGCATTGTCTCTTTTACCAAAGAATCTTGTGTGAGTTGACCACTTGGGAAGGATGGGATTATCATATTTCCCATTCACTAGCATTCCTAGATGTCGGGAGGAAGCACCAACCTGCATATATATCTCTCTGTGCCTCTCCTCCCTCACTGCCTCTTTTACCAGAGAATCTTCTGTGAGCTGACCACTTGGGAAGGATGGGCTTATCAGATTTCCCATTCTTTGCCATACTTGGATGCTTGGAGGGAGAGAAAAACTGCATATATCTCTCTTTGTGCCTCACCTCCCTCTCGAAACCTCCAATGCCCTTTGAGACATTTTGTTAAACATTTTCCATGCAATCTACTTGATTTCAAACTTTTGAGTATGGAATGCATACAAGGATTCTATGAGCCAAAATACAAAGGGGTGGTGGGTCACATTTATCAAGAAGGAGAGATGGAGAATAGCCTGGATGTTGGGGACCTGAGACCCCTTCTCCTCCTCTAGTCTACTTAGATACTCATGTACCACGAACGAGGAGTGAAAACTAGGAACTGGGTATTTGATTAAAAAAAGCCCACTAGAAAACACAAAAATCCCATGCTATGTTGGGTATTGTTATATCCCCATGAATGATCTTTCATTTATAGAATAAATCAAGATAGTTGGGTAACAAGGTTCAAATCATGTCCAATACTAGTCAAACATTTTCCATGAAATCTACTTCATTTCAAAATTTTGAGTATGGCATGCATATGAGGATGCTATGAGCCAAAATACAAAGGGTTTATGGGTCACATTTATCAAGAAACAGATGGAGAATAGCCTAGATGCTGGGGACCTGGGTCCCCTTCTCCTCCTTTATTCTACTTAGATACTCGTGTACCATGAACGGGGAGTGAAAATTGGGAACTAGGCATTTAAGTGAACAAAGACCACTACCAAACACACAAAGGCCACACTCTATTGGGTATCATTATATCCCCATGAATGATCTTGCATTAACCACATAAATAAAGATAGTGAGGTAACAAGGTTCAATTTGTCTCGAGTAGTAATCAAACATTTTCCATGCAATCTACTTCATTTCAAATATTTGATTATGGGATGCATACGAGGATGCAACAAGATAGAATCCAAGGGGTTGGTGGGTCTCATTTAACAAGAAGGAGAGATGGAGAATAGACTGGATGCTAGGGACCTTGGACCCCTTCTCCTCCTTTAGTCTACTAGATACTTATGTACCATGAACGAGGAGTGAAAACTAGGAATATGACATTTGGTTGAACGAAGCACACTATCAAACATAGAAATCCCATGCCGTGTTGGGTATCATTATATCCCTGTGAACGATATTGCATTTACCACATAGAGAAAGATAATGATGTATGAAGGTTCAATTCATGTCCAATAGTAGTCAAATAACTAGGCAAACCCCACCACGCAAAGCATCCTATTGAAGTTCGCATGGTGCTAAAACAAACTATTCATAAAGCTATTATATACTAGCATAACCCTAAAACAAGGAAAGAGAACACTGAAGGGGTTAAACTTTGATTATGGTTAAAAATATAAATCATGAAAAAATTATTTTTTAACAATTAAGATAAATGTATTGAGTATAAAATTAGTATTATATTTAGAAACTATAAAATCAAAAATATATTGAAAATATAGTTATGATTTTTAATTATATGATTAAGATTTGAGAAAGTATTTATAATATGTATAATCAATGATGTAAAATATATATAAATATATATATATATAATATATATATATTATATAATATATATTATATATATATATATATATAGAATATTCATAAATTGTAATGGTGTCATATGTTTTATATTATATATATATATATATATATATAAATAATATATATAAATTATTTTTATAATTATTATTAATAATAATTTAAAATAAAGTTATACCCCGATGCGGGTGTGCATTTGATGGTACACCTGGCATGTGACTGGCTATCTGGGTCTACCCCCCACCCACATGCCCATTAACTCCATGAAGATGACAAGACTCGACCATTACTCCACAAACACATCACTCCTCCTCAAGAATGCTACGTATATAAGCAAATCGATGTGCATGTCTTGGCTCAATTCAACATTTTGGGCATTGAGTTTGGGTGGTAAGAGTTGGATAGAGGTCAGGTCTATCTCTATGGCACCTCATTGGGGCTCTAGCCTTGGGCGAGGAAGGTAGAAGAGACCTGCAATAGCTTGAAGTGGTTTGATATGGGTCTCTTGGTCAGCCATTGAGACCCCGGTATGCAGACAGTCATGGTTCAGTCCTAATCCGGACATTTCATGTCTCCGCCAGCTCTTAGATCCTCTCCTACTTGAGCAGACCACCATAGGTTTTTATAGGTGTGTGGGTTTTTATGTGGTTTTTGCTAATTTATGTTTGGAGATCAGGTTTGACCTTTGGCGCAAAGGAATTCATAATTTCTTGTCCAACTTTTGGGGTTGGGGATCTTGTTCACGTGGCACAATCTATTGGTGTCTCAAAGGTTCTTCGTTCCTTCACGCCTCTCTCGCCATCCTCGTAGTAACATTGGGATCATGGATCATCCTTGCTAAGGATTGTGGGTCTGCAGGTCAAGTGTTTATTGTGTCTTTTTTATCAAGTATGAGTAGGATCTTCTATTAATCTAGAAAAAATACATAATGTACATAATACAAAAGAGAAACACCAGCTCTGTGAAAATTCAACAGGCAGTTGGACTGGAAAAAACACAAACCTATCTCCAAAATCTGTGAAAAGCCCAAACAAGGCATCCAAAAAACAATCTGCCCTCAAGGCGTCACTCTGGACAACCAATGAATCGGATACCAGTTATCTAAACTACCGTACATCAAAGGACCTACCATGCACCACATCCGTCGGGCATCCAAAAACCTCGATGCTTTTGATGACGGGGCCCACCTCATCGAAGGACCATAAAACTGTACCATGAGACCATCCGAAGGCCCACATAACTGTATCAAATACCAACCTTAACCTTCGATTACCTGAATAACCGAAAGACTAAGTGATCCAACGTTCAATGATCCAACAGTCAATAACTGATTTTGGGCCTACACCTTGCCCACACTTTATCTCTTTTTACGGACTCGAAATGAAACATAGTCCACCTCTCTAAACTATTTCAGGTCCGAATGAAGAAATAACAGTCGAGCAACTATTCCGCCCGAAATCCGTGGGATGAAGGGGATCCAAAGCGGTCTCGCCAACTAGCCCAATCATTAAATTCCCTAGCGGACCCAAAGAATAAAAATGCCCCCATCCTATAGTTTTTGGGTCCGAATGGTGAAATAACGAATGTGCATTTAATCACCCGAAATCCATAGGATGAAGATGATTGCGGCAACTAGCCCACTATTTACCTATTCATATGGATCCAAAAAGAAGCATAGGCCACCTATCTAAACTATTTCAGGTCTGAAAGAAGAAATAATAGTCATGAAACTATTCCTCCCAAATCCTCAAGATGAAAGAGATCCATAGAGGACTGATCGACTAGCCCACTCTTTACCCACCCTGATGGATCTGAAGATTAAATAAGCCACTGCACTTTAATTTTTCAAGTCCGAATGGAAAAATAATGAATCAACAATTTTCCGCCCAAAATCCATAGGATTAGGAATTGATCTATGAACCTTTTCCAGCCCAAATCCATAGGATGATGGATTTCAGGGAAAACTCTAGTTAGGTGCCTACCATCCTTCTTGCCTTCCTGCCCGCTATTTACCACTTGCTACTAACTTGTGATTGTTCCACTTTCTTCTATTGAAACTAATATTCTCTTTACTTCTTTCTCATGCTTTGGAAGTTCTCCCTGTCTTTGGTAGCCTGTCTATGATAGTCTCCGCACAATTTCCCTGGGGGAGTCAGCATCCAGTCATACCTTCTATTACTTTTTGAACAGAGTACTCCTTCATTTGCCAAATAATCCGCTAAACTATTGGTTGTTCTATACACATGAACAAAATTGAGGGTTCTTAGGGCTCTCAGGTGGGATTGTATATGTTGATAGACCTGCAATAACTGCCAATGTTTCGACACTATTTCTGGTGTTGTGCCATTGCATATTTTCTTGACCGAATTAATTATCAATTTAGAGTCAGGTTCAATGATGGTGTTATACAAATTTGATTCAATCAAGATTTCTAGGCATTGCTCTAGGGCCGTGAGTTCTGCAATATTATTAGTGGCCTTCCCCAAATGATTATGAAAGATGACTCTTATGTATTCCTGCTCATCTCTTAGGACTCCACCATAACCAGCCATCCCAAGGTTTCCTTTAGAGGTTCCATATATATTGAATTTCAAAAAGCCATGAGGGGGATGTTGCCAGAAGTCCTTACCTCTTGTTATGTGACTTACCATATTTCTTATGCCTTGGGGGAAAGGTACTTGTAGACCCAAATGCAATAGTATCTGTGCATCCTAGTCTTGAGGTGGGTTCTCGGGGGGTTTCTTAGAACGGTGCCTACAGTCTGTTTTAGTTGTCCAATCATATGAGCTATGATGCTTTGGGATGAGCCAATTCTGTTCTTGAATATCCTATTATTGCATTCTTTCCAGACATCCCAAATTAGAAAGCCTAGAACCAGAGTCCAAGCTTCGTTGATTATTTCATTTTCAGAGAAGTTTCTTCTCCAATTCTTCAAAGTGCCAATGATGCTAAAATTGTCCCTATCCATTTGTTTGAAGATCGAAGCCACCCAATTCCACAAGGTGGAGGTGAATGGGGAGGTTGAATACGTGCTAAATTGTCTCTTCTTGTAATTCACATAACTGGCATCTAGATGGACCCGGTACACCTCTTTTTTGAAGGTTTTCCAACATTAGAATTTTAGTATGTTGCACCAACCACATGAACAGTTTGATTTTCATCTAGTTCGGGTTCTTCCATAGATCCCTCCATACCTTATCAAGGTTTGTAAAGTCAAGCCCTAGGGCCATTCTCTTGGCTTCTTTGAGGTTGAAGTTTCCTTCGTTGTTTCTTCCCCATCT
Organism: Pinus taeda; assembly: GCA_000404065.3. NCBI lineage: Eukaryota > Viridiplantae > Streptophyta > Pinopsida > Pinales > Pinaceae > Pinus > Pinus taeda. Next base: position 162,326 of record APFE030388219.1, on the reverse strand, counting down.
CATTTGGTCGGACGATGTTGATGTCAAAATATTTCTCTGTTCCAAGATCACTACAAGAGCTTCTGCCTGGGCCTTCAAAGGGGTGTCTTCACTATATACCACGTCCTTCCATATTATCCATTTTCTCTTGTTCCTAAACTGATCCTAGAAGTCACTTACCTTGAGTAAAACTTTATTGTCAGTGTCATTCTTGAGATTGGCTAGTTTCCCTCTTACCAATATAGGTTCTTGTTGCTAGTTTTCCTCCCAGAACCAAGCTAGGTTTCCATCTCTGATCTCCCAGAAACTATGTTTCTGAATAATGGCTCTATTCTTCCATGCTTTGTTCCAAATGTGGGATCCTTTGATGAGCCCAGACATTCGAATGTGGTCCCTTTCTTGCCAATTATTTGCATACTTCTATTTCTAGACCTTTGTCCAAGGGGTTACCGATTCCTTTAGCCATATCCACCAAATTTTAGCCCCCAAAAATTTTCTTATGGTTTCAAGGTCATGAAGTCCCAAACGTCCATGTGTCTTGGGTTTATAGATCTTATCCCATGCTACCAAAGCCCATTTCGTTTTCTCTTCCCCTTTGCCTTACAGAAAGTCCCCTTGGATATTTCTGGTGTGTTGCATAACTCCTTTAGGAGTAGGAAGGACTGAGAACATGAAGATGGGAATAGTTTGTAGGGAAAATTTTGTTAGCACTAGTCATCTTGCTAAATTCAAAGACCTACTTGTCCAATTTCAAAATGTTTCCTGGAGTTTATTAGTGACCGACTCCCAAACTTCCTTGCTCAGAGATTTGTCTATTAGAGGTATTCCCTAATATTTGGAGGGTAGTTGCTGTATTTGAAAGCCCAGAATTCTGCTGAGGTTCCTCTCAATAGCAATGTTAGTATTAAAAAATAAAATCTTAGATTTGGTAAGGCTTACCTCTGTACCAACAACCATAGCAAAGTCATTTAGGATTTTCTTGAAAGCTTTAGCTTCCTTGACCATGGGCGTACCCTACAGCATAATGTCATCCACAAATTGTTGATAAGTCAAGGCAACTCCATTCAGGGTGAGTTTGAGACCCTAGATTTTTCCTTCTACTTTGGTTGATTTGATCACATTGCCTAAACCTTCCATCATGAGGATAAAGAGGAAGGGGGAGAGTGGATCTCCTTTTCTGAGGCCTCTCAAAGGCCTAAAGGTACTAGAAGCTAAACCATTAAGCAGGATTGAAAAACTAGCTATGGTGACAAGGACCATTACCCATCTTATCCAGTTGTGGTCAAAGCCATACTCTTTTAGTACTTCCCTGATGTATGCCCAACTTAGCTTATCATAATATTTCGCTAGGTCAAGTTGCATGATCATACCTGCTTGCATATTTCTCTTGAGAGAATGTACCACATCATGAGCTTGAATGAGGCTATTTAGAATTCGTCTTCCTTCCACATATCCAGTTTGCTCCTCAGGCACAAGAGTTGGAAGAAGGGCTTGAGCCTATTTGCAATTATTTTGGAAATAATTTTGTACACCACATTGCATAAAGCTACGTGTCTAAATCTATCCGGTGTCATAGCTCTTTCCTGCTTTGGAATCAAACTTATGAAAGAGGCATTAAGCACCCTTAAAATAGTTTTGTTTTTCCTCGAGTCCTCCACCACATCAAGGATATCTTGTTTTACTATTTCCCAAAATGCTTTGAAAAAGTCTACATTGAACCCATTTGGGCATGGAGCTTCCCATTTTGTATCTCTTTCATAACTTTTCTAACATCCTCTTAAGTCATTGACCTATGAAGATTGTGATTGTCTTCTCTAGATACGAGATTAGGAATGTGCTTTTTGAAGCTATTGATAAATTGTGATCTGTCTATGGGAGGCTCCTTAGCTATGCTTTGGAAATGTTGTACTAGAGTAGATTCTATTTCTTTGTGGGTGCTGAGTTGTTTTCTATGAGTATCTTTGAGTATTGAAATCTTGTTATGAGACCTGTGATCCATGGTTGACTTGTGAAAGAACTTTGTGTTTCTTTCTCCTTCTTTTATCCATTTCACTCTCGATTTCTATCTCCATAAGATCTCCTTTTTCTTGCATTTTCTTCCCATTCATGTCGAAGAGAGTCATCTTGTATTTTCCTTTCCTTGGTAAAGCCATCTGTGATGAGGACCTGGTTAACTCCTTGTAGTTTCTATTTAACTTCTTTTTCGGCTTTGAAGATATTACCAAACTCATTTCTGTTCCAATCTTTGAGCCTAAGTTTGATGTGTTTCATTCTTTGATGCAGAAGGAACCTATTAGTTCCCTGAACGGGCATATATTTTGTTCACCATTTACCATTATTGCTGATGAAGTCAGGGTGGGTGAGCTAAATATTTTCAAACCTGAATGGTCTATTTCTAGGTGTGCCTATAAAAGAAGCTTCAAGTTGGATAGGCTAGCGATCAAAGCCTCCAAAAAGGAGAATTAACATAGAAAAGTCGAGGCCTGCGAGAATGAGGTCCTTAGTGATTATGAATCTATCTAGTTTAGAGGCAACTTGAGAAGCCCCTCCCTGCTTATTATTCCAGGTAAGGGTACCATTTATGGTCTCCATATCTACTAGCCTTGTGTCATTTAGGATGTTCTGAAAGGCTATGGAGTCTCTGCCTAGTGTTCTGATCCCACCTATTTTTTCTGTAAGAGATATAATCATATTAAATTCCCCTCCTAGAATCCATGGCATAACATGGTATCTTTCTCTTAGCTCCTCTAGTGAGATAAGAAGCCTAAGTTTGTCTTCAAGTTTTTGAGGACCATAGACATTTGTGATCAAATAGACTTCCTTATCACCTAAAGATTGGATCACCATCGATAGGTAGTTCCTGGATGCTTTAGCATTTAAGGTTCGATGTTTCTGGGGGTTCCAAAGTTGCTATGTTGTCTGCTTTAACTTCTAGATATTCATACTTGATGAGCCATTTGCTATGTATCTCTCTTATTTTATCTATTATCTCGCTTTTCATGTTTTATTCTGTTGCTAAGATTTATTTGTTTCCTTTTACTTCCTAGACCCTTAATATTCCAGGTTGTAAACTTCATTAAGAAAGGTTTGTAAATGATTAACTAGTGATATATTTCATCTTACCTAAGTTGATCATGAGTTTCCCACACTCTATCAATAGCTCAATCTGTCTTTTTCTTCCTCTTTTCCTTCCTGGGTTCTTCAGAACGTATCTTGAAGTTGCCTCCATCATTTTTACCCATATGTTTTCATGGCTATCATGGTTCCTTTTGACTCTAGAACCATTTTCTTGAGATCTCTGAAGGAAGAGCTATTGTACTCTGTTGAACTCCTCTTGTGGTAGTGAATCAACCCCTTTGGTGGTTTCCTGTTCTAGGAACTTTTCTAGATCATGATTCTCACTTTCCAAAATTTCCTACACGTCATGTTCCTCTGTTCCAATGTCGCTTGGTGTCATTTCATGGTCCCTGTCGAGTTCCATATTGCTTGGGAGGTACCCCTTTAGTTTGTTGTTTTTAGGTATATCCTCCATTCTTTCATCTTTTTCCTTCTTTGTAGGACTATCCTCTAGTACCTGGTTCCTCCTATTGTTCCCATCTTCTTCTTCTAATATCATGAATCTATTATGACTTGGTTACTTCTCCTCATTGATTTTATTCTGGCTTTTTTTCCCTCCTTTCCCTTTGTCTCCCACCTTTATAAAGCCTTTGGTATCTTTTCATGTGTTGGTTTTGATATTGCTCTCCATTTTGTTTAATGAGTAGTCTCTAAAGAGGTTCCCATGTTCATGACATTTGTGACATCTGAATGAGACATGTTCATAGTCCACCGCCTGCACCCATTCTTCATCATATACTTCTAGAATGATTTCATCTAGAACTGCTCTAGATAGGTCCATTTCTACACATATTCGGGCAAACGAGGTGTATTTTCCTTGCAGAGTTGCATCTGATATTTTTTAAAAATGACCTACTTTATTGCCTATGTATTTTAAGGATTCTAGCAGCCAATAATTTAAAGGTAGGGAGTAGAGTCTTATCCATACTAGCACTGATTTGAATGTCCCTCCTTTGGGGACAAAATTCATCACCCATGGTCACATGTAGAGGCCTGTCGTAGCATAAAATTATGGTCCTCCTCCGAATACTGTCTTTCTCCTCTAGGTTTGTGAACACTACTATGAAGAAACCCTAGGACCCAAGGTGATTTATTTGCCCCATAGGTTTCCAGTGGTTCTTTATCCAGGCATGCACAACCTTCTCCATTGGCCATATCCCCATAAATTTTCATATTATTGTATAATTTACCATGTGATCCCTGTGCACCTGCAGCACTAGATCACTTAAAACAACCCGGGGTGTGATGGGAGACCTAGGTTTATAGAGTCCTATCATATTCTTGTGCTCAGTTCTCTGCCTGCCTCCTCCTGTTCTCTACTCTCCTTTGACTTCCTCCTGGTTCTCTTCCTGTTCCTGTGATATGATATTTTTCTATTTTTCTATGTTCATACTCCCAGTTTCTGCCTCCAATGGTTTCTTGAAGTAGCTCGAAACTGCATGACTGTAGGAGGGAGTGGAACTCCCCCCTCCTTGCCCCTCCATGGTGAATAGCTCTGAAACCCTATCGCAAACCCTAGTTCACCTCATTTCCCCACAATGTCGCTCCCCCCTTCCATAAAGATGTAAATTAGTCTAGTGTTTCTTGTTTCCTTTGTAGTTATTTGACAATTTTCTCTACCGATTCCCCCTATTGCGAGCCACCATACTACGGGCACAACAAAATGCCTCGCCAGTGGGGCTTCCCTCACTGTGGACATGGGAACCAGGCCCAGGAAGGTCTCCATTTATGAGGACATCACTCATCCTCCACTAATTCTTCTAGTTAGGAAACAAAGGAAGCCGAGGCACTTTCCCATGTTAAATTGCCAAGCCACCTAGTAGCCCCTACCTTTATGGAATCGATCACTGAGCAACTGTGGCACATTCAAATTAACATCAAAATTCACCGGGACCAGAGGTACAAAGACTGCAATGAAATTTTTTCCTATCGCAATGACATTCAATATAGCTAGAACACCATCGTGGAGCAGCTGGGAAACCTACGGTGCAAACAACATCGAACAAACAACCATCTCTAGAGCATACTATATGCAATTTCATTCTCGAGAAACCTCCATTTGCTAGAGCACACCACACCTCCTCACATTAACTATCACATGGATTACAAATGGTTCGGGTGGGCATTGCAAGGCTCCCTTGACTATGGGTTGGTCACCCCCATTGCAGGTTTAATCCAATGCTAAAATACAAAAATAAACATGAAAAATATAGTTTTGGTTGTTCAATTTGCAATATGGTTTTATAATGTTTCTAGAGACCAATAAATGATCTCGGTTTTAGCATATATATATATACACACACACACACACACATATATATATGTATGTATATATGTGTGTGTGTGTGTGTACATATATCTATATATATATATATATATATATATAATATATATATATATATATATATATATATATATATATATATATATATATATATATATATACACACATATACATAAATACCTTCATAAGGTCCAATAAACATTAACAAGAAACTAGAGATAAAGAGGAAGGAAGATGAATTACTTATATCTTTGGCTGACAATGCCTTCAAAAAAGGATGATGAAAGTAGTCTTGTTTTACTTCGTTTAGGGATAACAAAAATCTTGGATTTCCCCCTAGTTAGTTGATTTATCACCCTCCCATCCAATAGTAGTCATTACAAAAGTATATTCCCCACTTATTCCCCCCACATCCTAGTGCATCACAATTACCTTATTTCCTTCCCTCCCTATCATAAAAGTTTCTTACATGAACGCTACCCATGAGTTTCAAGCAATGGATGTTGGGTTGTGTTATGTTATTTCCACATAGTTAACAGGGGCCTTGAGGGTTACCCGTAACCCCACTTTATGGGGTTTCGGGTAACTCCCCAGAAAATTTTGGTTTTGGACCCTATGTTAGGTTGGGCGGACCCACCTATGGTATTGTGCATGATTTTCGCACATGTTTTTTGGACGCGATGGTTTTCGGTCCATGGTATTGGATCTTCAGCATGTATAAATAGGTATGTAACAATGAAAGGAACATAAGAAAAATCAGCTATAGTCCTGATTCTGGAATCCAGTGGGAAATCTCTGTGTATATGTGTTTATGTGTTAGTCTCTCGCATGTTATTTTCCTGTGATTAGAAATTGTATGCAGGTAATTCTGTATGGGTTAAAAGCTACATTTGGTATCAAAGCTGTTTTGGCTTCAAGGGGACGCCTTTGTTGCTGAGGGGTTTCGCTCGGGCCTGTGGTAGACCCTGTTCAGTGGGAGATCCGCGAGATCGATTCTGGTGGTGAAAGAAGATGGCGAGCAGCGAAAAGATAGAGATTGATAAGTTCAATGGTTAGAGTTTTGAGTTGTGGAAACTCAAGATGGAGGATCTGTTGGTGGATAAATATCAGTGGATCGCGGTAGATCCAGGTACTAAACCAACGGGAGTGACCGATGAAGAATGGAAGAAGTTGGATTGGAAGGCAAAGAGCACAATACGATTGTGTGTCTCAGATTTAATATTGCTGAATGTATCAGGGGAAGCTACGGCGAAGTCTCTGTGGGACAAGTTAGAGACTTTATACCAATCTAAGTCTCTGGTGAATAAACTATTCCTGCGGAAAAAACTGTATAACCTGAGGATGAAAGATGGAGACTCGGTGACAGAGCATCTGAATGCGTTTAATATTGTGGTAAGTCAGTTATCACTGTTGATATTAAAATTTTAAGAATAAGATAAGTGCATCAATTTTTGTGTTCTCTACCAGATTCGTGGGATAGTCTGGTTATTGCAATAGGTAGAAATGCAACTGCTTTGCAGTTTGATGAAATAGTCTCAGCCTTGCTGACGGAGGAGATGAGATGGAAAAATATGGATAGCCAGAATGGTGATGTCTTGTCTGTATGAGGACGGTCCCAGAACAGAAACAAAAATAAGTCATCGAGTGGGAGATCTAAATCTAGAGGGAGATCTAAATCTCCAGGAAAACCTATAAAGATGGTGTGTTGGAAATGCGGTAAAGAAGGGCACTTTAGAAGGGATTGTAAATCTAAAGCTATTGATAAAGGACAGGGATCTGATGATGCTCCTTCTACAGAGGCGAAAAACACCTCAGATGAAGGTGGGGATGTGTACTTGGCTTCTTCAAGTACACATGTAGATCATGAGGCATGGTTAGTTCACTCAGGTGCATCCTTTCACTTCACTCCCCATAGAGAGTGGTTCTGCGAGTATGAGAAATGCGATGGTGGTGATGTCTTCTTAGGAGATGATAGGAAGGATAGAATCATTTGTCGTGGAAAAGTAAAGTTGAAGTTGCAAGGTGGAAGGGTTAGAACCCTTCCAGGTGTTCTGCATATTCCTGTATTGGCCAGAAATCTCTATAAGAAAGTTGGATGATGCAGGTGTAAAGACAGTGTTCGAGAAGGGTACCTCCAAGATGGTTCGAGGAGCGATGATATTGATGCGGGGAGTTCAGATTGGAACTTTGTACAAGCTGCAAGGTAGCACTGTTGTTGACGGGTGCAATAGTTCTATTGTTCCTGAAAATGGAGCAGAAAAGCTAGTGGTCTCTGGAGAGAAGACCATGCTGTGGCATCAAAGGCTTGGACATATTGGAGATAAGGGCCTTCGAATACTTCATGGTAAAGGTATGGTAGAAGGTATGAGTAATAGCTCTCTGGATTTTGATTTCTGTGAAAATTGTGTATATGGGAAGCAGAATCGGGTGAGTTTCCCCTCTGGTGGTAAGAGGATGAAACAAATATTAGAGCTTGTGCACAGTGATGTGTTTGGACCTGTGAAAGTTCCATCACTGGGTAAGTCTGTGTACTATGTATCATTTATAGATGACTTCTCAAGGAATACATGGATATATTTCCTTAAGAGGAAATCTGAAGTCTTTGATAGGTTTAAAGAATTTAAGGCTCTGGTGGAAAATCAGACAGAGAAGAAGATAAAGGTACTGAGGACAGATAATGGTGGAGAATTCTGCAGCAAGGAATTTGAAGAATTCTGTAAGAAGTGTGGTATAGCATGGCAGAAGACTACTCCATATACACCTCATCAAAATGGAGTTGCAAAAAGAATGAATAAGACGTTGATGGAAAGGGCAAGAAGCATGCTCAGTGGTGCCAGGTTAGGACAGGAATTCTAGGCAGAGGCTGTGGATATTGCATGTTGCCTGGTCAATAGGTCACCTACATCATCGTTGGATGATAAGACTCCATAAGAGGTATGGACTGGTAAGAAACCCTCTCTTTCACATCTGAGGGTATTTCTATGTGATGCATATGTACATGTTCCAAAGGAGAAACAAACCAAGTTGGATAGTAAATCTGAAAAGTGCATCTTTATTGGGTATAAGGATGGTTTAAAGGGTTATAAGCTTTGGAACCCAGTAACAAGGAAGGTAGTGTACAACTGAGATGTGGTGTTTAGAGAGGTGAAAGATATTATTAAACATGAAGTTAAACCAAAGGAACCCGAGAAGATAGAGTTTGAGCTAAAGGAGGAAGAATCAGACTCTACAACAGAGGAGGAATCAGAAGATGAAGAGCCACAAACTCCGGGTATAAGAAGATTAGTTCAAGAAAGAAGACAACTAGAAAGGTATAGTCCATCTGCTTTCTATTCAAATTTTGCTTTATCCATTACTGATGACAATTCCAGAACTGTGAAGGAAGCGGTAGATTCAGAGGATGGAAAACTCTAGAAAGAGGCCATGGTTGATGAAATGACATCTTTGCACAAAAATGAGGCTTGGGATCTGGTGGAGTTGCCGGCTGGAAAGAAACCCATTGGTAGCAAATGGGTGTTCAAGAAGAAGACAAATGCAGAAGGGAAGGTGGAGAAATACAAAGCTCGGTTGGTAGCAAAAGGTTATTCCCAGGTGCCGGGAATTGATTTTTGGTGATATTTTTTCTCCTGTTGCCAAGGTAACTTCTATTAGATTACTTTTATCTGTTGTTGCTGCTTTTGATTTTGAGGTAGAATAGATGGATGTGAAGACAACATTTCTCACTTGAGTTTGGAAAGAGGAAATCTACATGAAGCAACCTGAAAGGGCTTTGCCGCGTGAAGGATTAAGAAAGAACTAGTATGCAAGTTAAAGAGTCTCTGTATGGGTTAAAATAGTCACCAAGGATGTGGTATCAGAAATTTGATACATTTATACGGGGACTTGGCTTCACCAGAAGCAAAGCAGATCACTGTGTGTATTTAAATTAATTGGTGACCGTGTTATTTATCTGGTCTTGTATGTGGATGATATGTTGCTGGTTGGAAATGACAAAGAAATTATCCAGGATTTGAAGACCCAATTGTCCTCCAATTCGACATGAAAAATCTTGGTGCTGCAAACTATATTCTGGGCATGGAAATTAAAAGAGATCGAGCAAAGAGGAAGCTCTAGTTAAACCAGGGGAAGTATGTTGAGACAATACTGCAGAGGTTTAATATGCAAGATAGTAAACCGGTGAAGGTTCCTATTCCTGTAGGTGTGAGGTTATCTGCTGAACAGTGTCCCAAGACACAAGAAGAGGAAGAGGACATGTCCCGTGTTCCATATGCAAGTGCAGTCGGTGGCTTGATGTATGCCATGGTCTGTACTAGACCAGACATTGCACATGAGCAGGTTTATGTCAAAACCAGGGAAGGAGCACTGGACAGCAGTGAAGCGGGTTTTCAGGTATTTGCGTGGCACTAGTGATTATGGTTTGTGCTACCAAGGAAGACCAGGATTGGACAGAGTGTTGGATATCCGTGGCTTTATTGATGCAGACTGGGCTGGAGATCTGGATCAGAGAAGATCTACAAGTGGGTATGTGTTTAACCTATTTGGAGGTGCAGTCAGTTGGATGGTAAGAAACAATCTGTAGTGGCACTATCAACTACAGAGGCAGAATACATGGCAGCCACTCATGCAAGCAAGGAAGCAGTTTGGTTGCAGAGATTGTGTTCAAGTATGGGGTCAGTACATGGAGATATAAGGATAGACTGTGATAGCGAAAGTGCAATTTTCTTGGCAAATAACCCTACTTATCATTCAAAGACAAAGCACATTGATGTTCAGTATCACTTTGTGAGGGATATGATAGAAGACAAAAAGGTGTTGCTGGTAAAGGTGGACACTTTTAAGAATAGTGCAGATGCATTGGAAAAATTTGTTAGCTCTGAGAATTTCTCTTGGTGTAGAGAAACAATGGGTGTTTCAGGGCTGGAAAAATGACTAAGCTCTCCTATGGCCCCCTGTGGAAAGAAAACAACAAGTGGGAGATTTTTGGGTTGTGTTATATTCTTTTCACATAGTTAACAGGGGATTTGAGGGGTACTCGTAACCCCACTTTATGGGGTCCAGGGCATCGCACCATAAAATTTTGGTTTTGGACTCCATGTTAGGTTGGGCAAACCCACCTATGGTTTTGTGCATGATTTTCGCACATGTTTTTTGGATGCGATGGTTTTCGGTCCATCGTATTGGATGCTTCGGCATGTATAAATATGTATTGTAGCATTGAAAGGAACATAATGAAAAATAAAGCTAGTAGTCCCGGTTTTGGGATCCATTGGGAAATCTCTGTGTATACGTGTTTTATGTGTTATGATCTCGCATTGTTTATTTTTCTGTGATTTATAATTTTTGTGCAAGTAGTTTCTATACGAGGTTAAAACCTACAATGGATGCTATAAGCGAAAGCCTAGTTTTTTAATTTTAGTGGACATTAATTATCATACACCCTAGTGGATCACTGTCACCCTATTGCCTTCCCCTCTCTATCATAGAGGTTTCATCTGCAAATGCTACCCATGAGCTTTGAATAATGGATGTTGCACGTAGAAGCATAGTTTTCCTTTTTCACTGGAAATTAATCATCATACACACACACATCTCTCTCACACATCTCTCTCCCTCTCTCTCTCACATCTCTCTCACACATCTCTCTCTCTCTCTCCCTCTCCCTCTCTCCCTCTCTCTCTCTCTCTCTCTCTCTCTCTCTCACACACACACACACACACACACATCTCTCTCTCTTTCACATCTCTCACACTCTCTCACATCTCTCACATCTCTCTCTCTCTCTCGCACTCTCTCACATCTCTCTCTCTCTCTCTCACTCTCTCACATATCTCTCTCTCTCGCTCTCTCTCTCTCTCTCTCTCTCTCTCTCTCTCTCTCTCTCTCTCACACACATCACACACACACACACATCTCTCACACTCTCTCACATCTCTCACATCTCTCTCTCTCTCTCGCACTCTCTCACATCTCTCTCTCTCTCACTCTCTCACATCTCTCTCTCTTTCTCTCACTCTCTCACATCTCTCTCTCTCTCTCTCTATCTCTCTCTCACACACACACACACAAACACACACATATGGGTCAACCCATCTAATCTATTTTATAGAAGATACTTCCCTAAAGTGGCTTCCATCCTCAACTTGTCCCCATGAGGTTTGAACCTGAGAGAGGTTGGGGACTAAACCCCACTTAACTAATCTCAAAATATTAATGTAAATAAATACATTCTTCAATATTCCAAAAAAAATCAAATTCTATTTTGTCGAACCAAATCCCATTTATTAAAATGTGAAGAGTTGAAGAACAAATTTGATATCTTAACTTAGTTTAAACTTAACCTACTTGGGTTCAAAATAAAGGTGATTGACTTAGTTTTAATTCATAGATATCATTGAGTTGTCATTTATATTAATATTCAATTTTAGAGGTAAAAATCAATATTTATACTGAAAGAAATGTGCAAGGGTTGGATTGAAGCCAAGAACAAATCTGATACCTAACTCAACTAGATAGAATTACATATGAGTTGGCTTAATTCAACCCATATGCCATTAAGGATGGAAATTAATATTTAAAATGAAATATTAAATTTCCATGACTAAGATAGAGCTAATATAATAATTAAAATAAATTATATAACTAATATAATAATTAAAAAATAAATTACTTTGATAAAAAAAATTAATAAAAATTAGATAAAAAAATTATACACAATAAATTTATTTATTTTTAATTATATTATATAATTTTATTTAAATTAGTTCAATTTTTTATAAAATTATATTTTAAAATTTTGTCATTTAAACTACATTATTAAATTAATGATACCACAATGAAATGTTTTTTATTACATGACCCTATCACCATTGTGTCCAAATATATTAACATCTTTTCATATGATTTATACAAGTATTGAACAATGGTTGGACCCTACCCAAAGTTGGATGTCTTGGTTGGTTGAAAATGGTCTAGTAAATGTGCTCTTACTGAACAATTTTATTTAGCACATTATTCTCGTATGCTGCACCAGACCCAAAAAAAATATTAATTTAGTAGAACTTTAAAAAACCATTACCCCACTGAAATTGGCACATCATTGGATTTTACAATGAGCCAGTAGTGAAAAAGTATGATATGTTTACCATATTGTTTCCACTGCAACATTGATTGTTACATAACGGATAACAATATTGATTAATTACTACAGAGATGAAAAGGATATGAGTGAATGGGGAAAGATAGATATGTGTACCTTCCCATTCACATTCCAAAGTGATAATGTGCATGCACATATTATTGAGACTAAAGATCCAATTGAACCTACTAGGCTTCTCTTCAATCCTTTTGATACCAAAAGTATAGTTACTTTCCTCTTCTTAATCCTCTTTCTAACAAATTTACTATATCCTTTCTTCATATCCCATAAAAGGCAACCAAATCAAAGTCTCATAACCCATCATTTTTTGACTTCTCCTCAAATTCGCGATCCAACGCTTTAGGCCCCAACTATATGTCGGTTTTGAAACACCCTAAGGATCCTCAAACTACATGTGAGGGCTCTCGTAGGGTTGTTTCCAAGGTAAAACAATCAACATTACCTCCTCATTCTTGAGTACCCTCCTCCTCAACGATTGCAATAGATTCAAGAGTCTAGACTCCTCTGTACAGTACTATTGCACAAGTTTCCATTCTTAGCAGCCTTTAAAATGAAAATTCCCCACAAATCTATTATTTATCGAACATTTTGATTGATAGGTGGGTTGTTGTGGACATGCGAATGATCGAAATAGTTCCAACATGTGGCATATTTCTATAGAGTTTGGACAGACTACGAAAGTGTCAAGAGAAACCTCCCCTAAAAAAATGACTTTGGCATGATTATAAACTATCATATATTGTAATAAACCAATGATAATGAGAGGAAGGACTAGCATAAAACTATTATATATGGTAAAAGGGTAATAAAACTATAATATATTGTAATTCTATATATTATATATGGCATATGGTATAAAACTATTATAATTTTAGCATTATAAATGGATTTATAGACTTTTCTAAGGGTTCATTGAATTCATCTATCTAAATTTTAACACTAGATGGATTTAGAGACTCTTTTGTCTCTAAATATTAATTCTATAAATTGACTCAGAGATCATGGGGTCTTTGAATCCATCTGCAATATTAAAATTTAGTGAAGTATAATACTTCAATATCGAAATTGAAATTTTTCATTTTTAGAGTAAACAATTAAAAATGACTAGCGTAAATGACTAATTCATATACTTGTACTTGTTAGTTGGTCATTTTTTTTTATCATAGACTCTAGCAGTCATTTCCATTAATATCTTTTTAATATGTCACTTCTTATCTAGCCATATATTATAGTCTTGGACTAAATGAGTCATTTAAGTTAGTCGCTTTTATTTGGGTCATTTTTTATCTAGTCGTATATTTTATCCCTAGACTAAATTATTCATTTAAGTTAGTCGTTTTTAGTTGGGTCACTAAACATTTCTCAAATTTAGTAGTAATTCACTTGAAATAATTGTGGTGACTAATGTTTTTAGTCGTGTAGTCAATAATCTCTCATTTTGTACTAGTGAAAATTGTTGATATAGTGACAACATGTCCTACAAAAGTCATAAAATTTTGTAGCTGACTTATCACAAAGATATCCAAATTTACAATCCAAAAAGAAATGGCCTTTCAAAAACACAACCAAGGAAACAAGTTTTCCTACAATACATTTTAAACTATAAATAAATTAATGGTTGACATTGGATTTTGGTATTGGTCCAAGTTTTTTATCATTTCTATAGTTTTAAAAAATTCACGACTTTTCTAAAAGTGCATGTTGTAATAGGGTTGGGCCCAAAATTTGTTTGTACCTTTATACATAGGTTATAATGCTTTGTATGATCATTATTGGGATGAATACTCAAAATTTCAACTGTTGAAGTTTAAGATTAAAATATTTAAAAAACAATATTTAAATATATTTTAAAAACATAACTAGTTTAGACATGAGTCCAGGGAAATGTTTAACATAATAAGCTATTGTTCTAATTGAACATTTGAAATATTTCCTAATTTTTATGGGCTTATCATTTTCCTCTGTGCTCCATTTTGATTAATTATGACGCTTACAACTGTATGCTACTTTTAGAGTGCAAATTTTGGAAAGGTACCCTATGAAGAATAGCTATACAATTCAAGAAAATACAAATATAAATTATCATAAGTAGCCATTTAATATCATCTCAAAATGGTTCAAAAAAACTCCAATGACCCAATAACAAAAAACCTCCACTACAATCTTGCCTAAATGCATCAACGAAAACAATGGTGAACTGTGAAACTTCAAAGGAAAAAATTGAGTGAGCTCTTAATATTTAGAAAAAAGGACAAAGAGGAAATGGGAAATTGGATGAAACGTAAATGGGAGGTCGAAGAGAAGACCATAGTAAGTAAGTAATGAATACCAAACACATTGTTTATATTTCCATATAATATTGTATAAAAATTCTGATAATGCTTTTATCATTTGGAGAGCATTAGTGCTCGCATTCCCTATTGTAGAGAATTGGTTATGTTGGAAAGTTGGTAATTAGAGAAGTGTTTGGTGTGAGTATAGATCCCTGGGTGGGATGTGATGGCCAACACAACTTGTGATAATATTTGATTTAGTATTTGATTCAAGTTTCAATAGGATATTCTAATCTTAGTAGACGTAGCTACTAGTAGTTCTAGGTCACAATTAATTATGGTAGCAATGTGGGAATAATGAGGGATTTATGGATTTAGATGGACATAAGGTTGAGCAATAGAATCTCTTCATTCAATAATTTTAGATTATTTTTACGAGGTTGAGTAAGAAATAGGATATAGTGATATGTCCAAAATTCCTAATGGCGACTACACAACCAATGATCTGAAAATGGAAGGTACTTGAAAAATGGTGCAAGGTATCCATTTTCATTTATGTAAATGAGTGAAAAAATACTCCAAGTTTAAATCTGAAAACTGTGAGAACTTCTTATTTATAATATAGAGGTAGATTGTAGGGGCATTTACTGGATATGTCACCTCTAAAGAGAGGATGAGATCCAGAAGCTATCTGGCCCATTGTAGACTCTGCCTAAAGAAATAATAGAAGTAAACACTCACATTTAATTAACAAAACCTTGCTTGAACTTGATGTTATGCGGAATTTTAGCTTGAAATAGGTGTATGTCTTTTCCTCTGTATGTGTTTTAAGTTTATTTTTTTTTGCTGAAACTTAACATATATATCAGCAACATAATTCAGCCATAGAATATCAAAACACAACAACAATATAATATAGGAGTTCACCCCAACTCTTGGGCTACATCTCCTTTGAGCTTCATCAGCATGACTAGACTCTTTGGGATTAAGGTGATTAAATTCTTTTACAAGCTCCACACTTAACCAAAATGAATCCAAAAATGATTCAAAGGGTTGAGAATACCATTTTAAATCCCTTTAATGGCTATCCAATTCTTGCAAACAACTTAAGGCTTCCATGGACACACATCCTTCTGTCGGTGCACTAAGCTTCTCTGAGCTTCTAAATGGCACAAAATCCCTCAAATTATTGTTTCTATCACTAAAACCACTACTTTTGTATCCAATAATGATCAGAAACCAAATACCAACTGATTACTTTCTTACATCAAGCATAGCATCTCCAACAATGGCTCTCCTCCACAGTTTGCCCATGGCTGCCCACGAATTCACATCAAGTTCTCGAGCTGTAGAAGTACTCAAACTGATATGAAACCACTTCCATTGGTTCCAAAATGACTTAAATAGTGAATATAGAGTTTTTTTCATCAGACACGACCTTCGACTACTTTGGTTTCGCTTACACACACAGTTGGCACCCCGTGGTACTAAGGTCAAGGTAAACTTCTTTGCTAAGTTTTCGACCTCTAAAAGTATTTAATACTCACTGAAACCTCTGTAAATGGATTCAAAATGAATTTTCAGTCAATAATGACCATTGGTTCACTGTAAATGTCCTCTAGCTTCCCTAGCTAGGCCCTACACTATTGCTTGCCAAATCGACAAAAATGGCCTCTAGAACTTAAATGAAGCTTTTCGGCTTTCTAATGTTCTTAACAGGCTCTTCAAACCATCTAATCAAATTCAAAAGGTGTGAAATAGCTAGGAATTCCTATTCATTTACCTTAAACAGAGAAACAAAGTCCAATACACAACCTTCTCCTTCAAGGCCCTGATGGCTCCTTCATCTTCTTCGTAGCTTAAAACTATGAATATGACCTCTGTTAGACTTCATACCTACTCCATTTAGTCCAGAAGGTTGAAAAGACCCAAAATAAAAAAAAAGAATCGCTCTGAAAGTATCTCCCATGTGAAAGATATGAGCAAAATAGTCTTTGCCCAATGTTAGGCAGAAATCCCACTAATTGTGGGACAACTTTAGTTAACTGCCAGATAACACTGCCTTTTTGGCAATTTCACTTGAATTGGCAGACTCCACTCTAGTTTATCCATGCAGTTAGTGGATGACAATAAGTGTTGAATGGTAGTCACATGTCTGCACCCATCGCATTAGAGGTTGTAGCCAACGGTTAGATTAATCGTGGCATTAAATAGGTTCGAAACCTCTGTCCGTTCCATGTGATAGAATTGCATTACATAACTGTTTGGTATTATCTGGTTGGATTTATCCCATGGTTTACCGCACTAGGTCATATGGGTAAGGGGCTATCCCTTAGGGGTTTGCACCTTTTCAGCCCCAAGCTGCACTTCAACAAACCTTCAATATACACAAGTGCCAAAGGAGGTTAAGTTCTAATGTGCAAGCGGGCTGGTTGAGCTTGTGGGCTTGCAGCGGAGAGACCAAGGTTTGAATCTGCAGAGTTGCAAAAGTTTTTCCGAACCAACTAAATGGAATATTTTGGAGAATATTCTGGGGAATATTTTGGAGAATATTCTAGGGAATATTCCTCAAAATAATTTTTTTTTCAAAATTCAAAAACTAAGGTCATTGGGTGATTTTTAAATTAGAATAACTTCTCCATATAGAGTCCATTTTTCGAACCATTCATATCGACAGAATTAGGAAGACGATACCTATCTTGTCGTTTAGGTTCCAACCCAATCTGAGCACTTTCAAATTTGAGCATTTTCCCTAGCTCAGACTTGAGCTCCTGATCACACCTCCCAAATGAGAGGCTTTTGGTCCCCAAAAGCTTACTAAAATGTTGAACTGAACTATAGTACAGATAATGAGAGAATGAATATCCTCTTCTCTTCAACCCTTCAACCGTTTTATTTGCATGGTAGATGACTTTGAACCACAAATGGAAAGAAATTGACATTTTCCTTCCTAAATGTGCCTGTCCTCCTGTCCACAACTATCTTCCTTGCACTCACACAGAAATTTTCTGGCAAGAAAATTATAGAATGAAACTTAATAATGCTTCCTTGATCAATGATCTAAGGTGGCTCAAAACCAAAAAGATATTACAGCATAATATACGTGCATACATCCAAAATTTACATATGTACAAAAGGAGTACATCTTACTATGTCAAGAAGTCCATCCACTTCTCACCAAGCCACTTCCATGGTGACTTTTGCTACTGCAACTTTTCCTCACGTGAAACTGCCCTTTCCACATCAATAGTGGAATCCATGGTTCCACCTTTGCCAATATTCTTGTCCTATTGCTACATGTGTGGGGGATGATGAGTTGGATGTAAAGTCCAACAATGAGAGACAACATGTCCCTTCTTTTGGAAAAAAGTGAAAATCTTATGCACCTTCTTTGAAGGTAGTCTTTGCTTCATTTGTTCCCTATGTGCTTTCTTCCTCATCCATCATCTCAAAACATGATGGTTAAATTGACCACAATATGTACAAGAAATATTTCTTCCATTAAAACATGTAAAATTTTCATGCCTTGCAAAAACACAATCAAATTGATCATGAGAAGATGTATACCTCTTGTGTTGCTTTGCATGTTCATCTTTTTTTCTTCCACGAGGAGATGAACTAGTGGAGGCTCCAGTTTTCAATTGCAGACTAACATCATCAATCTTGTCTTGAAAACTACCTTAAATTGCATGCTTGCCATAAGCTGCATGTCCACCATCTTCTTGCTACAATAAAGTCTCAAAGAAATAGCAATCATCTTTGAAACAAATTGACATATTTTCCTCATGGAACTTGGAACAAAAGTTCTCTTTGAGTTAGCCTCACATGCCTTTATGGCTTTTGAGTCTTCACCACTAGATTGCACATAACCAAGTCCAAGATTCTTGGGCTGTTCCTCAAGAGAAAGGGGTTCAATCATGCCTTGTGCATGCTTTCCTAATCCTTTGCCTTCATAACCCATATTAATCATTAGCTTGGATCCTACTCCCCTTGTATGCCTTTAGAAAGATCCAACATATCTTTCTAAAGAGGAAACTGAAGACAAATCAGAATGGATTACCTCTTTCTCATGCATGTTCATGGTAAAATACTCTTGGGCTTGATGAAGCTACAACTTCGTATCATGCAATCTTTGAAGAATTTCTTCCTTCACTTGCTTCATGGCCCACATTTTCTCATGAAGCTCCATGCTTTCTCTTCTATCCTCAAACAGGATCTGCACCATATCCTTCAATATAAGGAATTCACGCTTCATATCCTCATTGAAGGACCTTGTGAAGGAGGAAAATTCACTTGTAGAAGTTGTCATTATGATGTCAATGAACAAATTAACTTCAACAATGTTCTTAAAGCTTTTCAAAACAAATGACAAAGCTTTTTCACCCAAATGTATTTACAGCCATCACATATTCAAGCAGTCAACAACACACTAACTCAAGTGAAAATCTTGGAGTGGTTTTGAGGTCCTTTGGGGTAAGGAAAATATCTTCTATTCCTTTTTGTCTTCTCCAAGACTTAGCTAATTAGTAGCTATCCCCAAACTTCAACAAACTCAAACAACATGCAGTTTGCAAGATAGTAAAGCAGTCAATCTTCTATGCTACTTTAAACACCTTTCAAGCTATACAATCGAGCTATTTTGATGTTAATAAAGCAAACCAAGTGCTCTGATACCAACCTGATATAAAAATGGAAGGTACTAGAAGAATGGTGCAAGGTATCCATTTTGATTTATGTAAATGAGTGAAAAAATACTCCAAGTTTAAATCAGAAAACCGTGAGAACTTATCATTTCTAATACAAAGATAGACTGTAGGGGAATTTACTCGATATGTCACCTCTAAAGAAAGGATGAGATCCAAAAGCTACCTGGCCCTCTACAGACTCTTCCTAAAGAAATAATAGAAGTAAACACTCAGATTTAATAAAAAAAACCTTGCTTGAACTTGACGTTATGCAGAATTTTAGCTTGAAAGAGGTGTATGTCTTTTCCTCTATTTATGTGTTTTAAGTTTTTTTTTTTTGATGAAACTTAACGTATATATCAGAAATATAATTCAGCCATAGAATATCAAAACACAACAGATATATAATATAAGAGTTCACCCCAACTCTTGGGCTACATCTCCTTTGAGCTTCGTTAGCATGACTAGACTCTTTGGGATTAAGGTAATTAAATTCTTTTACAAGCTCCAAAATTAACCACAAAGAATCCAAAAATGATTCAAAGGGCTGAGAATACCATTTTAAATCCCTTTAATGGTTATCCAATTCCTGCAAACATCTTAACGCTTCCATGGACACACATCCTTCTGTCGATGCACTAAGCTTCTTTGAGCTTCTAAATGGCATAAACTCTCTCAGATTCCTTCTTCTATCACTGAAACCACTACTATGGTATCCAATAATGATCAGACACCAAATATCCATTGATTAATTTCTTACATCAACCACAACATCCCCAACAATGGCTCTCCTCCATGGTTTTCCCATGGCTTCACATCAATTTCTCAAGTTGTAGAAGTACTCAAAATGATCTGAAACCACTTCCATTTGTTCCAAAATGACTGAAATAGTCAAGATAGAGTTTGTTTTCATCAGAAACGGCCTTCAGCTACACCGGTTTCACCTACACACTTAGTTGGCACCCCTGGCACTAGGGTCAAGGAAAACTTATTTACTGAGTTTTCGACACCTGCAAGTCTTTACTACTTGCTGAAACCACTGTAAATGGATTCAGAATGATGTTTTTAGTCAGGAATGACCACTGGTTTGCTACAAATCTCTTGTAGCTTCCTTGGCTAGGCCTTGCACTGTTGTTGGCCAAATCAGCAAAAATGGCCTCTAAAAATGAAATGAAGCTTTTTGGCTTTCTGATGTTCTTAACAGTCTCTAAAAACCATCGAATCAAATTCAAAGGTATGAAATAGCTAAGAGTGCCTATTCATTTACCTTAAACAGAGAAACACAGTCCAATACACAACCTTCTCCTTCAAGGCCCTAATGGCTCCTTCATCTTCTTCATAGCTTAAACCTCTAAGGATGACCTATGTTAGACTTTAGACCTAATCCATTGAGTCCAGAAGGTCGAAGAGACCCAAAATCAAAAAGAAATTTTCTCTGAAAGGATCTCCCATGTGAAATATATGAGCAAAATGGTATTTTGCCCAATGTTAGGTAAAAATCCCACTAATTGTGGGCCAACTTTAGTTAACTGCCAAATAACACCGCCTTTTTGGAAATGCCTCCTAAATTGGTGGATTCAAATCTAGTTTAGCCACGCCTTTAGTGGATGAAATTAAGTGTTGAATGGCAGTCACATGTCTACACTCGTCGCATTAGAGGTTGGAGACAACGATTAGATTAACCGTGGCATTAAACAGGTTTGAAACCTCCGCCGGTTCCATGTGACAGTGCTGCATTACATAACCATTTTGTATTATCTGGTTGGGTTTAGCCCATGGTTTTTACCATGCCAGGTCATATGGGTAAGGGGCTGGCCCTTAGGGGTTGGCTCCTTTTTGGCCCCAAACTGTGCTTCAAAAATCCTTAAGTATACGCAAGCGTGAAAGGAGGTTAAGTTCTAACATGCAGGTGCGCTGGTCAGGCATGTGTGCTTGTAGCAGATAGACTAGGGTTCAAATCTGGAGAGTTGTAAAATTTTTGTTGAACCAACTAAATGGAATATTCTAGAGAATATTTTGGGGAATATTCTAGGGAATATTCCTCGAAATAATTGTTTTTTTTTTTTTCAAAATTCAAAAATGAAGGTCATTGGGTGATTTCTAAATTGGAACAACTTCTCCATACAGAGTCCATTTTTTAAACCATTCATGGTGCCAGAATCAGGAAGATGAGACCTATCTGGTCATTCAGGTTCCAACCCAATCTAAGCACTTTCAAATTTGAGCATTTTCCCTAGCTCAAACTTTAGCTCCTGATCAACCAACCTTGGATATTAAACAATTATTTTAGAATAGCAAGGAGAAGCTTGTTGGTTGTGGAAGGCACCATTGAATTTGCATTGCACATTTTTATAGGTTGTTGCTTCACTAAATAATTATGGGAAAAAAATTGTCAGCTTATATGGAAATAAGCATAAATGTGAATAATCATCTCTGCTTACTTCAGTGTTTATGAATCATTAAGAATGTCAATCTCTTTGAAGGGAAGTTTTCTTCACCACTAGAAATTTTTCATAAATTAAATATGTTAATGATGTTAAGTCATCTCCAAAGCCCAAACCCATGAGAAAAATTAGGTCATTAGAGATAAAATCAACCCATCGAGTTTCTTTGATGGTGCTATCCAATGGATATCTTGGGAGGTGTAATATTAGAGGTGCCATGTTTCCTTCAACTTCATATAATGTTTCTCTTAAACTAGGCCTTGGGAGAGGTTATAATAATTAGTTAGAGTTGAAAGCTATGGTAGATTTGATTAGGATTGTAGTTGGAAAGGGTATACTACTATCTACAACAATTGTCCCTTAGATAATTTTTAACATGGCTATTATGAGAGATAAAATATTCTTCTTCCTTTGATAAAGAGGCTATATAATTTTGGCCATAGGAAGATAACCCTATTGACCCTTAATTTTTGGAAGACGATATTCTTATTGAGAGATCAAGAACTCTATATCTTTGCAATTGTGTTATTTTACAATTTCAAGAGAAAATGGTGGCTTGGGAATGGATATAAAGAAAGCAAGTCAACATGCTCTTGATTCCACTCTGGTTGCGAACAAGTGGGGCATAATAACATCTTTAGCATCTTGCGATCCATCAATGACCTTAAGAAGGGAAGCAATGTAATTGCTATCAAGATTCATATGATTTTTTCGTCATCATCAGTTGCATTCATTTTTTAGTTCTATTGATGCTATACTACTAACTCTATTTTATAATTTAATGAGATATGGACCATTTTCACAGATTATGACATCTCTTCTTTCTCGTGCATGCTTATATTCTCAAGTGCAATATATTAATATTATACTTCCAAGTGTATGGAACAATATATAGGTCTTGGAAAGTTTGCAACACTACGAATGGTAGTATTTTCTCCGTTGCTTATAAACCACATATGTTACCATTACATTGTTCATGCTTATAATTTGAAAATTATATCGAAATCAAATTTAAAATTAGCATATTAAACTTGTAACATACACCATTATGAAATCTAGAATGCATCAGATATGTAAATACTAAGAATTTTTCAAATCCAGAAATGAAAGATGAGTAGAAAGTAATATATAATCAGAACATCCAAGATTAGGTTTTTGGAGGAGTGAATGCAAAGAAGGATGCATTGAAGTAGAAACTAGAATGGGTGAAAGTTGAGGAATAGTTTTCATAACTGCTTGATATGGCATCAATTTTTCATACATATCCTTTTTGTTTGCATGGTAGAGATGGATTGTGTTCAGAGTAAGAATGATTATCATGAAGGGTCTAATTATATTGGTCCTAGAATAAAATATGTTCAAAGTTGACTCAGAGAGGTTATAATTTTATTTTCTCTTTCTTATCTGATATGAAAGTTATGCAAGGAGGTGCATTGATTCAGGAAGATCAAGATATTTGTTGGGCTTTATTGCAGCTCAAGGATCCAACAAATGAAGCCAAGGAGGTTTGTTGTGTCATAGTCTTTTATTATTGTAGGATATACAAATTCGATGAAACATTGGGATTTTTGGATGTGAATGTCTAATGCATACACATGGTAGTTTCTTTATACCCCTGTTTACCTATTTTCCCTTAAAATGTAATTTTTTTATATGAAGGTTCTTAACCAAGAATTGATGAGGAGTTCAGAAAGTTCACAATTGAATCCAAAACTTGCAGATGTCCATGAATCATTTCTTGAAGTGTGTTCTCTTTCCTAATTATTGTATCTTCTAGTTTCCAGAGTTCCTTCCTTGTGCAGATTGCCACTTTAAGATCATAGTTACACTAATTATCCTCCTCCACTAAAGTACTCCTACCAGATCTTCCTAAATTGGTTGTGTTGGAAATAATAGTGGGGGGGGGGGGGGGTGAATCAATATTAGCAAGTTAACAATATTTCATTTCCATAAACAAATTTATATATGCTACTTCTGTTAATGCAACTTGCATGTATATGCAACTGTGTTTAGAGCAACCAACGTATACCTTGCAAACTCATAATTTAGTTAGTTGATATTTACTCTATGTATTAGAACCATATAAAGAGTAACTAGGTGTAGTAAATAGAACAAGAAATCACACACATGAACACAAGATATAAGGTGGAAACCCAATGTGGGTGAAAACCACCTGTAGCAATCGTCTCTATCTTTCTTTAATAAGAAACTTATTTTTACAAATTTTGTATTGGTGTAGTCTTATACCAGTACATAGGCTTCAACCTACAGAAGGCTACAACCTTATCTCATTCTCCAGCTTTTCCTAGAAGGGAGCTACAACCATTTTAGCTCCTATACTAGCTAATGTGTTTACTAGTACGCAGGTGTTGACCTACAGAAGGCTAAAACCTTCTCTTTTCTTCCAGGGGCCACGTTTCATTAATTTTCAGACTATATCCATCAATAACATCAATAAAACATGAAATATATCTCCATCAACCAATCTCCTTTGCACCAACACAAACTGAATCAAACAATCACTTTTCTGAATGATGTAACCAGAATACAGTAATAGTAACTGGAACCCAATCCAGAACCCAGAATGATGCAATAGCAAACAAAAGTAGCTTAAACATATCTTATGAGATGTACACTACTTCATTGTGTCAAACCTATGTGCAGACACAAATTTCTCAAGGTGAACCTATGTATACGTTATTTTTAAATGTTGAATCAGCGTGTATATGTGCCTTTGTTATAATGAACCTGCATACAAATATGTAAAAGATGATTTAACCTTTACAACTATTCAGACACTAGTTATACCCAGATCATCAGATTTACAGATTATGACATGTGCCAATTATTCAGATAAAAGATCAAAACCACACAAAGATACTTCTCTTCAAGCCTTAAGATCTTGATCCATCAATAGAACTTCTCCTTCTTCAAGCACTCAGGTTCCTCCTTGATTCAGATGCAGCTATGCACCATAGGCCAATGACTAGTATTCTAGATTTTTCTCTTCATTAGATATTCAATTACTTGAGTGCCTTTTCCTAATTATCTCCTCCTCCTTTTATAGTCTTAGGCCTTACTCAATACCATGGTCCAAAACCACCTAGAATCAATACCTTGGACTGAATACCTGGGGTCAACACTTCAGACAAGACACCTTGGATCAATACCATAGGTCAAAAATACCAAGGACCAAATACCACGGACCAAGACCAAGTTTTCCAACATGTATGTGATTTTACTTGCGTGAAAGTGCATGTATATGCATACGTTCCTTTTGTTCTGCGAACTCGCATGTATACGTGGCTTGTTCAAGTGGAACCCGCGTATACCTCTTTTTCCTTCATGCTGTGAACCTCAACTATGATTTGTCATCTGAGTGAGTTGCCATCAAGGACAACATCTGTGTCATAGTGCCAAACCTGTGTCATAATGCCAACAATCTCCCCCTTTTTACTTGATGGCAACCCCAAGTAACTCTCCCCGTTTGTCATCAAGAGCAAAGGGTTATGCTCCCCCTGAGTACATGCTGAATTCTATGATATGTTGAAGTGTGTTGTTCATGGTCCCCCTAACTATAATAAAATCCCGCAAAAGGATATTCTACAAGAAGAAGATGACTTTATACATCATAAATGACTTGCCTATCACCAAAAACTCATACATACATCCATCTCCCAACTAATTGGGGATATACCAAGATTGACTCATCCACCCAACCAAGTGGAGATATACCAAAAGTTTATACATGATAAAACAAGAACATTACATCATCCATTCCAAGAATAGTGGGGAGACAAAATAGAATGTTACATGACCTTGATAATAAAATATATACATGACATAGAGACAAAATATCTAAAACAAGACTATGATAGTCATTGACACCTATCATCAACAGCATTTGTCAATCACCATCTAGACTAGCAACCATGATCTCCCTCTGCACCTGTTCCACTTGAATAAAAAACAATTGTGAAATTGTACCAAGATCTTCGAAGCTAAAGCCAACAATGCATTATTAGAAGTATATGCTCCCCATGAACCTGTGCCAGATGATCCTTATTAAACCCATATCAGACTCTTTTCATCCTAAGGTTGGCCCACTGATATTCTCAAAACCAACATAATGCAACTATATCCACAGCAACCGGCATATGTACGTGGATATGCTTCATAAAAATTGTGTACAACCATTGTCCTAAAAAACAAATAAGTGTCAACAACAAGATGATGCATCAATTACTCCCAGCTTCTATCTGAGGTATTCAAATGTCTCTCTGGGTAGTGGTTTAGTGAAAATATCAACAACCTATTCCTTGGAGGGAACATATTCCAATTTGACATTTTGTTCAAGCACTTGTTCCTGGAGAAAATGATATTTGATGGGTATGTGCTTGGTCTTGGAATGCATGACTGGATTCTTTGAAATACTGATTGCACTTGTATTATCACATAGAATCGAGATGGGTGGAGTACATGTGATTTGAATGTATTGCAATGTTTGCATCATCCAAAGGAGTTGTGTGCAACAAGATGCAACAAACACATATTCTGCTTTAGTTGTATATAATGTAATTGAACTTTGTTTCTTGTTGAACGAAGACACTAATTTGGAACCCATATAGAATGCACCACCACTAGTGGTTTTTCTATCATCCACGCTTCCTGCCCAATCTGCATATGTATATGAATGAAGCATAAGACTTGTATCTCTAGGATACCATAAAGCAAACTTTTGTGTTCCTTGAATATATTTGAAAATCCGTTTGACTGCCTAAAGGTGTGATTCCTTTGGATTTTCTTGGAATGTTCCAACTATTCCCACTGCATGCATGATGTCTGGTTAGTTACCTGTTAGACAAAGCAGACTACCAATCATGGGTCTGTAGGTTGGTTGATGTACTGATGTTGATTCATCATTTGAGCTGAAGCTGCATCCTATTACCATAGGGGTACATACTGGTTTAGAATCTTCCATGCCATATTTCTTCAAGATCTACTTGAGGTACCTGGTTTGTGATAGAAAAATACAATCTTAATTTTTGAACTTGTAAACCAAGAAAATATGTGAACTCACCAAGCAGGGGCATTTCAAATTCTTTCTACATTACCAAAGGAAAGTTTTGACTCATGGCTTCTTCATTGCTACCAAAAATGATATCATCAACATACACAATAAGTATTAGCAATTTATCATTGTCAATTTTTATATATAGATTTCTATCAGCTGATACTTTTGAAAAACCTTGTTGAAGGGTATTTGTCAAGATGATAATACTAGGCCCTTGGAGCTCGTTTTAGACCATAGATAGCCTTTCCGAGCCTACATACAAGTTTTTGATCATTTCTAAGGATGAATCCATCTGGTTGCTCAATATATACTTCTTGTTCTAGGTCTCCATTAAGAAAGTAGATTTCACATCCATTTGATATACTTTGAACTTTTGAAATCTAGAAAGAGCAAGGAACATTCTTATGGCTTCAAGTCTAGCAATGGGTGCAAAAGTTTCTTCAAAATCTATACCTTCTTGTTGAGCATACCCTTTACAAACAAGTCTGGCCTTATTTCTAATAACTTCTCCATTTTCATTCACCTTGTTTTTGAATATCCATTTGGTTCCTATGACATTCTCATCATTAGGTCTAGGAACCAATTCCCAAGTATTATTCTTTTCAATCTGCTCACATTCTTCATTCATGGCCTTGACCCAACATTCATCTTTGCATGCTTCATTGACATTTTGTGGTTAAATGGAGGAAAGCAATGCTAGATAGCTTAAAGTTTCTGTAATAGTTCTTCTTGTCTTCACACTTGCCTCTTTCTACCCAAATATTTGAGTCTTTGGATGATTCTTCTGAACATACCTGGATGGAGTCTTTTCTTCTACCCTTATTTGTTCTTCTGGTGCATCATTGGTTTCTTCTTCAGAATTAATATGATTTGATCTAGAAGGATAGTCCTCATCTTCCTCATAATCTTTGGTTTTTACCCGCTTTGGATTTTTTCCTGCTTCATTAACCACAACATCAATACTTTCAACAATTTTCCCAAGTATTTTATTATAACACTTATATCCTTTACTTCAGGAAGAGTAACCAAGGAGAATGCCTTCATCTACTCTAGGTTCAAACTTGCCAAGTTTTTCATTAGTCCTTTTGATGTAACATTTGCTTCCAAAAACTTTGAAGTATTTTAAAGTAGGAGTCTTAACATACCAAAGTTCATGTGGAGTTTGAGTGATGTTTACCCAGATGTTTGTTTTGTTGAGAATAGTGATGGTAGAAAATGCAGCTTCACCCTAGAAGGTTGCAAGATTTCGAAACTCATCTAGCATAGCACAAGACATTTTTTGAACAATTATGTTCATCGCTTCTAGCACTTCATTTTGCTGAGGAGTCCTTGCCGTAGAGAATTCCCTTCTTATTCCATGTTCTCACAGAATTCAAAGAATTCATCTGAGGTAAATTCCCCTCCTTTATTAGACCTGAGGCATTTGATTTTGCGATCTAATTCATTTTCAACAAAAGCTTTGAAGGTTTTTAACTCTTTGAATGCTTCGTCTTTATGCTTTAGAAGTCATATCCAACACATTCTGGAAAAGTCATCAATGAACAATATAAAGTATTCTTCTCCACAAGGTGACTTTTTCCTAGATGGGCCACATAAATTAGTGTGAACAAGTTCAAGAGGCTTACTAGCTGATCCTTCCTTGTCAGGGAAATGTGCTTTAGTTTTCTTACCAAATTGACATGATTTTCATATTGTATTCTATGTAATGTTGATATCAGGAAGATCACGAAAAACACGATATCTGCATGCTTTTCTTATCTGAGACAAACTTAGATGCCCAATCTTCTGTGCCATAGCCATTGTTCATCGTTTTTTCTTAGGTGGCACTATTGTTGTCCCCCCTTGAGTATGTACATGTTGTTCGGAGTTCTTATACCTTTGATCATTGTTTCTCTTGTATCAATCTCACGAAAAACACAGCCATTTGATCAAAATACTACCACATTTCCTTGATCACACATTTGACTGACACTCAATAGATTATGCTTTAGACCATCAACATACATAATATTCCTAGCTTTAACCTTTTCTTTTAAGAGAATAAAGCCTTTACCTTTTATGAATGCAGGAGTGTCATTACCAAATGAGACTTTCTTTTCTTTTTCTAAGGCATTATATGACTGAAGTTTTTCTTTATCACCTGCCATGTGTTTCGAGCATCCAATGTTGATGTACCACTGATTTTCTTGTCCTTCTGCATACAAGGCTATACCACATCTTCCTGTTTGTGGTTCTTTCTTTCTCCATGTTTTGGGACCCAATGAATCTTGCTCCTTCTGAGATGTTTGCCGAAATTTACTCCTGCATTCAGAATCATCATGACCGAAGTTGTCACAGATAGAGCATTCTATTTCATTTTCAAGAGCAGAAAAGTTATTGTAGGTCCTTTTCATGAACCCAATCACATTCCTTTGATTTCGTGCTTCTCTAGTCATGATGGTCTTGTAAGCAACATATTGAGCAGCTTTGTGTCCAAAGTTATGACATGAAAAACATGGGCCATTAAATAAATTCCAGCGATTATCAAATCTACTGACTCGGTGATTGTAGTTTCGATTGACATTCATTCTTGAAGCAAATTGAGAATGATTTACCTGAGGTTGTTTGTGGCTTCTATTCATCCTTGAAGTAGATAGAACCCAATTTACCTGGTGATCTACTTTATGCCTTTGCTAACGATTTTCAACCTGTTCACTTCTCCTTGCTACATGAAGATAGATTTTGGAGGTTGATGGCTTCTGTGCTTAATATTCTTCTTCAGTATATCCAAGACCTATCTTTACCAAAGGAGAATGTTTCACTTTGATAATTTCATCTAAAGGTTCTAATCCTTTAGAAAATCTAAGATTGAGAGCTTTTATTTTCTCAATATCTTTTCTTAGACCCACAATTTCACATTCTAACTTTTCATTGTGTTTTTCCCTTTCAGCAAGTTGGAATGTCAGATTATCTATAATTATACACTTTTCTTATAAACAAATTTTAATTTTTTGAAATTTCTTCATAGGGATCATCTTCATCTAAAGCATCCACGGAATCATCCTCTTCAAATGCCATCAAAAGTCTATAATCACTACCATGTTCATCTTCATCACTATTTGATAAACAATCACTATCTTCATGCGTATAGTAGCTCTTCTTACTCACACTCTATTTTCTATTCCATTTTTTTGGTTCCTTAACTTTATCAAGCTTATCTTTATGAGGACATTTGGCTGCATAATTACTGGCTCTTCCACAAGCAAAGAATTTGAAAGGTAGTTTATCTCTGAATCTTCCAGAACCCCGTTGAAGGTTCTTGAAAAAGTTTTCTTCTTCCTCTTCTTCTAAAATGTGTCCCAATTCATTGAGCTCTTCTCTTCCTAAAGCATTGAATGTGTCTTCTCTCATATTTGATGGACCTCCTTTCCTCATTTCAAAAATAGTTAGGATTCCGTGCAGCTGTGTCATAGTCATACTCTGAAGACCCTACTTTTCTTCTATGGTGAAAACTTTTGATTCAAACTTAGAAGACAAGGGTCTTAAAACATTTTCAACTAATGTAACCACTTTTATCTCTTCACCTAAGTTTTTCATGCGATTAACAATCTCATCTATATGTAGGAATTAATGAGCTATACTTTCATCATTATGCATTTTGAGAGTTTCATATTGAATTTGTAGTGATTGTAGTTTTGCATTTTTTACCTGATTGTCTCCTTCATAGCTTAGAATGATCTTGTCCCATATTTCTTTAGTGGTTCTGAGCTGCATAACCTTGACAAATTCTAATTGTGACAGACTCCCCAATAGTGTATTGACAACCTTGGCATTTGTTTCATACTTATTTTTACATATTGTATCTATAGGAATTTTTGATGGAAATGTGTATCCTCCTTCCACGATTTCCCAAACATCTGTTCCAAGAGATTGAAGATAGGATCTAGTTCTTACCTTCCAATAGATGAAGTTTCTCCCATCAAAGATTGGTAGTCTAATGGATCTCTCTCTTTCTTAGCTTCCCATGATCATAAATATTCGTTCAAGCGATCAAGCTTCTTCTGAAGGACCTACTCTGATACCAATTGTTGGAAATAATATTGAGGGGGGGATGAATTAGTATTAGCAAGTTAACAATATTTCATTTCTATAACCAAATTTATATATGCTACTTCTGTTAATGCAACTTGTGTGTATACGCAACTACGTTTAGAGCAACTAGTGTATACCTTGCAAACTTATAATTTAGTTATTTGATCTTTAATCTGTGTATTAGAACCATATATACAGTAACCAAGTGCATGAAATATAACAAGAAATCACACACATGAACACAAGATATAAGGTGTAAAGCCAATGTCGGTGAAAACCACCTGCTGCAGTCGTCTCTATCTTCTTTAATAAGAAACTTCTTCTTACAAATTTTGTACTGGTGCAGCCTTATACCAGTACGCAGGCTTCAACTTATAGAAGGATACAACCTTCTCTTGTTCTCCAGATTTTCCTGGAAGCGAGCTACAACCCCCTTAGCTCTTGTACTAGTTTATGTGTTTATTAGTATGCAGGTGCTAACCTACAGAAGGCTACAACCTTCTCTTTTCTTCCAGGGACCACATTTCATTAATTTTTAGACTAGATCCATTAATAACATCAATCAAACATCAAATATATCTGCATCAACCAATATCCTTTGCACCAACCAAAATTGAATCAAACAATCACTTTTCTGAATGTTGTAACCAGAATACAGTAATAGTAACCAGAACCCATTGCACTGCAACATCAAACAAAAGTAGCTAAAACATATCTTATGAGGTGTACGCTACTTCAATGTGTCGAACCTACATGTAGACACAAATTTATCAAGGCGAATCTGCGTATACGCTGTTTTGAAATTCCGAACCAGCATGTATACACGCCTTTCCTATAATGAACCTGCATACAGGTCTGTAAAAGATGATTTAACCTTTACAACTGTTCAGACACCAGTTATACCCAGATCATGAGATTTACAGATTATGACATGCGCCAATTATTCATATAAAAGATCAAAACCACACAAAGATACTTCTCATCAAGCCTTAAGATCTTCATCCATCAATAGAACTTCTCCTTCTTCAAGCACTCAGGTTCCTCCTTGATTTAGATCCAGCTATGCACCATAACCCAATGACCAATATTCTAGATCTTTCTCTTCATTAGATATTCAATTACTTGAGTGCCTTTTCCTAATGATCTCCTCCTCCTTTTATAGTCTTAGGTCTTACTAAATACATGGTCCAAAACTGCTTAGAATCAATACCTTGGACCAAATACCTGGGGTCAACACTTTGGACAAGATACCTTGGGCCAATACCATAAGTCAAAATACCAAGGACCAAATACCATGTACCAAAACCATGTTTTCCAACATGTACGTGATTTTCCTTGCATGAAAGTGTGTGTATATGCATACACGCCTTTTGGTTTGCGAACCTGCATGTATACACGGCTTGGTCAAGGGGAACCTACGTATACCTCTTTTTCCTTCATGTCGTGAGCTTGAACTATGATCTATCATCTAAGTGAGTTGCCATCAAGGAAAACACCTATGTCATAACACCAAACCTGTGTCATAATGCCAATAGGTTGTTGGTATACATCCTCGTAAAAAATTATCCAAATGGATCTAGTTTTTGGTCTGCAAAGTTGTTCTTTTGGCACCTTTTTTGTGCTTTGGGATTTAGTATTCTAGGCCTTAGGTCCTTAAGAGATATTTAGAGAATATAATTGTCTCTCTAATGAAAGAGAAGTATATTTGAGGTCCCTTGAGAGGAAATTACCATGACCATCTTATAGTAGTGAAGGCAATGTGATTGACAAAAAATAATTTTCTAATTACATCATTTATATCCTCACTTTTGCAAATTATACAAGTCTCTCAATTTCGTTCCTACGCTAGGAGCTGCCTTTAAAGATTTAGAAGGCCCCATATTTACTGGTGCCAACGAAGGCATAACAAAGGAAGAGACTTATCTAGAATTCTTTTCTAAGGCTCCCACGTTGACATGAGTTTGTAAGTGAAATTCTATGATAAATTGTTTCATTTGTGCCTGTTTTTATTTGAAAGCTCACGATTTCATATTTTAAGACATAGCCAACTTATCAAATATGCTAGATCTAACTTCCTGTGCTTGGAATGCCCAAAATTTGTTTCTCTACTTTCCTATAACTCCCAATCCAAGGTTGGATACAAATGTTACACTTCCAAATTCCAATTATATAACTTGCTACTGTTACTAGGTTTGTTTCAAGTGAGCTTGGTTTCTCACACACACACACACACACACACACACACACACATATATTCATATATATATGTTACATTATATATGTATATATATTATATATATTATATATATATATATATATATATATAATATACATATATATATAACTTTATATATAGTATATATACGTATACGTATACATATAGTATATATATAGTATATATATGTATTATATATATAATATATATATATATATATATATATATATATTGATGACAGGTCCCTTTACATATTCATTTAATGCTTTTTATGGGGACTCATTGGTTCCACTTCTACATTACCTTGGTAGTCCCACTTGTCCCTATTGGCTTTGATCCACCCCATTTTCCCTATAGTGTCTTACAATTGTGAAGTCGCTATCATAAGTATTGTTGTTCGAATGACTTATTTTTGGTGTTTCCGTGTTTCTTTTTTAATTTCGTCTTGATGTAAATTGCAAAGAAAGAAAAAAAAACTCATGAGGAAAAATAAAAAATGAGTGATCTTATGAAATACTCACTCCAATACCAATATCATTTGCCCCAAAAATCAAATGTGACTACCATTTTATTTTTTCCAGCCAAATAGATGATAAAAAATTGATTCTCCAATATTTCACTGAAATAATGCTCGTTGGATCTAGAACATTTGATATATCGTAGAAAATCATTATCCACACATTTTAACCTTTTCAATCTTGTTGTCTAGAAAATAAATTTTAACCTCCTTGGTCTGTTTCTACCAGTGAGCTTTTGGTGAAAAGTGAAGTTATGTTTGGTTTATTTCTGTAGTGAAGATGAGATTTTGGGAGTGCCCCACCACCTTTATTTGGCTTTATGGGAAAAACTCAAATTTCAGATCTTTTTTTCTTATCTAGTTGGGTTTTTTCGATGCTAGTAACTTTACACAAGGATTCCTAGTTCATGGTGTTTAGGAGTACTCTTGTGGTATTACGGTATCCTTGACCACCCACAACACTTGGGGACATCACCCCCAACTACCGGGGGTATCCTCTATGTAAAAATAATGGAAGGTCCATCTTTGATAATGGACCTACTTGGGGATGATGGGGAACATAGGGTCATGTTCCCAACACCCAAGTACACATCAATGTGGAACCTTGATCATAAATTATTCCACTTCCTCTCCATGTCATCCAGAATATCCTCTAGAAAATCTATATTTATCATTTACTTCTTATCCAAATGGTGTTGGCATTATGATGCATGTGTTTTCCTTGATGGAAACTCAATTGTAGCAGAACAAGTATATGGTAACTACATGAATCCACAAGTCAGTTCAGAGGTGACAGAGTGATGGAACATAATAAGAGAATGATGGGACAAAGATTTAGAGATCAAAATTATAAGTTTGATAAAGGTTAATATTTGAAGACCTATACACGGGTTCATCAAGGCCAAGTC
Organism: Pinus taeda; assembly: GCA_000404065.3. Lineage (NCBI taxonomy): Eukaryota > Viridiplantae > Streptophyta > Pinopsida > Pinales > Pinaceae > Pinus > Pinus taeda. The sequence continues at coordinate 127,603 of APFE030388219.1, read as the reverse complement.
ATGTATACACGTAGGTATAAAGAAGAAAAGTCGCGTACATGTTGGTGCACCGATTTAAGAATACCAAGGGTCCTCACCATGGTATTAGCCCACAATACTGAGCGCAATAATGGTTACTTGATCTCGTCCAAGATTACCACTGACACTAGTGTAGTTTTGACTCATGGTATTGGCTAAGGCTCTAACTATATAAGGAGGTGAAGATCAAAGTGCTAAGTGTGCATATGGAATTTTTTTTGCTATATAGTTCAACCTCAAGTATATTTGCATTGTAAGGGCCATCATTGACAAAAATATCTAAAATAATTATGCATGGATGAATACAATGATGGATCAAGATCATGAGATCTGAAATGGCTTTCCATTGTATGATCTTCTCATGAATTGACTAGATATAAGTAATGACATATGTTTTTATCTATGAATATTATGACCTAGGTCTTTTTGATGTTTTGAAGAGCTGCACATTTTTAGGTCTAAATTTGCACATATGTATGCAGTTTGGTATCAGTTAAGTTGCATATACATGCAGGTTTGTTTCTCTATAGTCGTGTAGATAAAGGAATGTTTTTTGTTCATAAATGACTGATCAACCTGATCAATGTTATTGTATCTATGTTGTTTATTAATTATGTCCTTATGTTGATTTGGGTTGAGTGATAATGTATGAAGTAGAATTGATTGAATGATGAAGTTGAATTTTGTTACATGTTGATTGGTTGAAAATATTATTGATGTTGCTAACTCTATGCTGATTTTGTAAGCTAACATAATATTTCATGATAACTCTAGTCAACTCTCTCTCTAATTCAAAATTACAAGTTTTTAGTATATTGAGATTTGTACTCAGGTTTCTTTACAGAAAATCATGTATGCATGTGGGTTACCTTAAGTGAAGTAGCTTATAGATGTTGGCATGTGAATGACTAGGGTTGCAGTTGATTTTGTGTGTTGATGCATTATTCTGATTCAGTTCTATGTTCTGGTTACAATGATCTCACTATTTTGTTTGAATTAAGTTGGCATTTTCTTGAGTTGATATACATGTTGTGATGTATTAAAGCAGGCAGATCGAGTGTGAAAATTTATGGAACGTGGTCCATGGATGTTGTTGAGGGCTGGATCCTTCAATGAGGAAGTCGAAGCTTCCTCCTAGTGGTAGTTGGTAATCAGATCAGGGGGTTGTAGCTCCCTTCCAGTAGGAAATGGAGAACGACTGAAGGTTGTAGCCTTTAGTAGGTTGGTGTCTGCGTACTGGCATGAGTCTACACCAATAAATAACATAAGAAGGTTTTGATATTAATAAGTTTGAAGACTGAGATGATAAAAACAATGTTTTTCTCCCACATTGGGTTCCAGCTTAAATCCTTGTGTCAATGTGTGTTTCTTATGTGTGATACTTTATTTTGTTCTTACTAGACCTACTTACCTCTTATCAAGTGCCTGATAAATCTCTTACATTCTAGTTTAAGTTTAATAGATAAAGAATTAGTTGTTTTACAAGTTTACTAAGCGTACGCTAGTTTCTTTTACAATATTCGTTTATGTATGTGAGTTGGGTTCAGTAATGTCACACACATAGTTCATAAAAGAAAATTATTATTGTGAGTTTTTAAAATACGTATTTATTCCTCCTCTCAATATTTTTCCCTACAATTTGTACTAGAGGAGGTCCCTCAAAAGAAGCTTGATCACTTGATGGAAAAGCTACCAATATGAGAAATCAAGATGAAACGACATGTATCAGACTACCACTCTTCAACATAAATAATTTAATATATTGGAATACAAGAACCAAATCCTATCTTCACTCCCTTGGATAAATGCTTGGGAAACCATGGAAGGAGGTTACCAATATCCAGCTGCAGTTCCCATAGATGCAGCAGAAAAGAAGATGTATGAAACCAATGCCAAAGTTGTCAATGCATTATTGGGAAGTCCGAAATAATCAAAATTTATCAAATTTGTATAGTAAACGCAACACAAGAAATATGGGACAAAATCATTCAAAGATATGAAGGCGTTACGAAGGTAAACATTGCTAAACTTAAAACTCTCAGAATTCAATATGAAACTCTTAGAATGCATAATGATGAAAGTATTGATAGTTTCTTTCTATGTATAGATGATATTGTAAATTGCATACAAAATCTGGGTGAAGAAATAAATGACACCACTTTAGTAGAGAAAATACTATGATATCCAACTTCTAAATTTGAGTCAAAATTGTCTTCCATTAAAGAGAAGCAAGATTTGCAAATTCTTAATGTTTTTGAACTTCACGAAATCTTGACTTCTTCTGAAATAATGAAAGGAGGTCCCTCAGAAGTTAGATAAGTCACATTTTAAGCATATGCAAAAGGAAAAGGAAAGGAATAACACAAGGAATAATGATATATATCAGAAGAAGATGAGGTGAACTTTGTAATGAAGCTTCAACTAGGCACCAGAAGGTTCAGAGGTAAGTTGCCCTTCAACTTTTTTGCTTGTGGTAGAGTTTGTCATTATGTTTCTAAATGTCCTCATAAAGACAACCATGAAAAAGGTAAGGATACTGCAAAACGTAATAGGAGATGATTTGACAATAGAAGAAGTTATCATACTCATGAAGAGAGTGATGGCTTCTCAAATAGTGAAGAAGGAGAATTTGATCAAGATCTGAAATTACTCATGGCTTTTGAGAAAAATACTAATGAGTCTCATAATAAATTTTTGGATGCTTTAGAGGAAAAATATTTCTTTGAATAAATTACTCAACTCAAAATTTTCTTGGAAGAAAACAAAGTAGCCATAGGTGCATTGAAGCATCAACTCATAGAAAAGGATAAGCATAATGAGAAGCTAGAATGTGAAGTAGTAAGTCTAAGAAAGGAACTTGAGAAAATAAAAACTTTCAACCTTAGATTTGCTAAAGGATATGAAACCTTAGATGAAATTATCAAGGTACAATGCTCTCGTCTTATGAAGATAGGTCTTGGATACACTAGATAAACATCTCAAATATAAAAGTCTTTACCCACTACTGGAAGCTATCTAAATGCAGCTAAAACCAGTTAGAAGAGCTTATGCCCTTAACAAAATAATAGAGGCATTCCATAGGTAAATCATGTTCACTCTAATCCAAGGATGAACAACAAAAGAAGAATTAGTCAAAAGGTAAACAACACCAAAAGATTCTATGATCACGTAAATTTCTTCTTTAATGGATAATGTTTCTCATGTCATAATGTTGGTCATAAGGTTGCTCAACGTGTTGCATACAAAACGATCATGACTAGAGAACAAGAAAACAAAGGAATGAGAAAATAGTCAAGAACAACACTTATAATAACTTTGCACCTCTTAAAGATGAAATTGAATTCTCATTTTGCAATAAATTAGGACATGAAGAATTTGAATGTAGGAGAAAATTACGGAAAACATCTCAGAAAGAGAAAATATCAACAAATTCTAAGGTATGGAAAAGGAATGAGTTACAGTCGGAAAGTTGTGGCATAACATTGTTTGCGGAAGGACAAGAAATTCATTGCTACATTGATAGTGGATGCTGAAAACACATGGAAATTGATAAAGGGAAACTTATTTCATACCATGCTTTAGAGAAAGAAAATAATGTAACTTTTGGAAATGACTCACCCTTTGTCATTAAGGGTAAAGGTTTTGGTTTTCAAAAAGAAAAGGTTAAATATGGTAATGTTATGCATTCTGATGGATTAAAAAAATAAATTTTTGAGTGTTATCCAAATGTGTGACCAAGGAAATGAGTTGGTAATCCAATTAAATGAATGTGTGGTTAGTGAACTTAACTTGGGAAAAACCGTAATAAAAGGAACAAGAACCTCGAGCAATCTGTATATATTGAAGGGTGACCAAAAACAATGTTACCTGGGAAAGGCAAAGAAACAATGGTTATGGAATAGAAGGTTGAGACATCTAAGCTTCTCTAAAATAATAAAATCAAGTAGGCTCAAAGTTGTTCATGATCTACCTAACATCACCCCACCAGAAAGTACCATATGTAATTCATGTCAATCCAATAAGAAAACCAAAGTTCAATTCAATGCTAAAGAAGGATAAAAAAGTAAGCCCCTTGAAATGATACATACTAATTTGTGTGGACGAGTAAGGAAAAAGTCACCTCGTGGAGAACAATAATTTGTATGGAAAAGTAAGAAAAAAGTCACCTTGTGGAGAAAAATACTATATCTTATTAATTATTGAATTTTCTAGAATGTGTTGGATCGGTTTATTAAAGCACAAAGATGAAGCATTTGATAAATTTAAAGTCTTAAAATAATTAGTTGCAAATGAATTAGATCTAAATATCAAATGTGTCATATCTAACGAAGGAGGAGAATACATATCAGATGAATTATTTGATTTCTATGAACAACACGATGTAAAAATATAATTTTCTATAGGTAGAACTCCTCAACAACATGGCATGGCAGAAAGAATGAATATAACTATTCAACAAATGGATCATTCTATGCTTGATGAGTTTGGAACTCCTCACAACTTTTGGGGTGAAGCTGAACATATGACAATAAATATTCTCAACAAGGATCATGTTCGTGTAAATAGAGATAAAACTTTGTATGAACTTTGGCATTGTTAAGCCTCCCATTATAAAGCATTTTAGAGTTTTTGGAAGAAAATGTTTGATAAAAAATAATAATGAAAAGCTTGGTAAGTTTGAAGCTGGAGTAGATGAAGGAATACTTCTTAGTTACTCATCTAGAATCAAAGGATACAAATGTTACAATAAGAGACTTCATAAAATTGTTGGATGCATTGATGTTGTGATTGATGAAGCATGCACAGATCCCAAAAAGGTAACATAAGCAAAAGAGGATGATTATGATTAATGATTTCCCACATCAAATCAAAATGATATAGAAGAAGAAACTAATGAAGTAGAAGAAGAATACATATCGGATAAAGAAAAGGCTCCATCTAGGTATGTTCAAAAGAATCATTGAGAAACTCAAATTCTAGGAGAAAAGGAATCTAGGGTACAAACAAGAAGAACCCTTGTAGTATCTCCTAGTTATCTAGCTTACTATCCACCATTGAACCGAAAAATGTAAATCAAGCTAGTAAAGATCAACATTGGGTTACGGACATGGATGAATAACTTGATCAAACTGAAAAGAATGATACTTGGGAATTGGTTCCAAGGCCTCATGATAAAAATGTTATTGGGACAAAATGGATATTAAAAAATAAGTTGAATGAAAATGGAGAGGTCATTAGGAACAAAGCTGTACTTGTTTGTAAAGGTTATGCTCAACAAAAAGGTATATAATTTGAAGAAAAAGTTGGATCAGTAGCCAAACCTAAAGCCATAAGAATGTTTCATACATTTTCAAGTTTTTTACATTTCAAATTTTATCAAATGTATGTAAAATATGTTTTCCTTAAAGGAGATCTAGAAGAAGAAGTATGTATTGAACAAAAAGAAGGATTCATTTTAGGGAATGATGAAAACTTTGTATGAAAACTCAAAAAGGATTTATGTGGGCTAAAACAAGCTCCTCGAGCATGATATTATCATCTTGAAAAATATCTTCAACAACAAGGTTTCACAAAAGGATCTATAGACAACAACTTGTACACAAAAATTGAGGATGATAAATTGCTAATTATTGTTGTTTATGTTGATGATATCATCCTTGGTAGTAATGAAGAATCTATGAGTCAAAAATTTTCTTCTGTTATGCAGCAAGAATTTGAAATATTTTTACTTGGGGAACTAATATATTTTCGTGGTCTACAAGTGCAACAAGCACAAGATGGAATCTTTCTCTCAGAAACAAAATATATCAAACAGATTCTAAAGAAGTATGGATTGAAATATTGCAAACCTATATGTACTCCCATGATGAAAGGATGTAGCCTCAGCTCTAATGATGATTCTCTTGTAGTAAACCAACTAGTGTACAAGTTTATGATTGGAAGTCTTATTTATCTAACATGTATGAAACCAGATATCATGCATGCATTTGGGATTGTTGGACATTTCCAAGCCAATCCAAAGGAATCACATATTTATGGAGTAAAGAGAAAAATTAAATATCTCCAAGGAACCCAAGACTTTGGTCTATGGTATCCTAAAGATGAATATCTTACCCTTAATGCAAACATAGATGCGGATTGGGATGGAAATTTTGATGATCGGAAAAGCACTAGTGGAGGTTCATTTTACATGGGGCCTAGATAGGTATCTTAGTTCAGCAAGAAACAAAGTTTCATTGCCTTATCTACAATAGAAGCAAAATATGTGGCTGATGCATCTTGTTGCACACAAATTCTTTGGATGATGAAAAAATTACAAGATATACAAATCAAATGTTCTCCACCCATCTCCATCCTATGTGATAATACAAGTGTTATTAGTATCTCGAAAAATCCTACTATGCACTCTAAGACCAAGTATTCCAATTAATTATCACTTTCTATGGGAATAAGTGGTTGAGAAAATGTTAAATGGAATATGTTCACTCCAACAAACAAGTTGCTAATATATTTACTAAACCTCTTTCCACGAAAGCATTTGAATATCTCAGACAGACACCGGGAGTTGTCTCTGCCTCAATTTATTGTTAATCTAGTATACTTAGTCTACAGGTGAAAATTCAGAAGGTTTCATCCTGTACGTGGGTTTAATGAAGTATAGTCGTGTATATATGTGAGTTTATTTGCATACAGTCTCTTACATTTTCCTCTAGTAGAAAAACAGTGGGACAAACTCAAGATCAACCTCTAATATGCTACTGACAACTATGATTTGATTTTTCTTGGTCTGATGGTGATGGGTACGGGCTGCTGATATGGTGTTAGTTATGTTTTTCTCGTTGATATTTATCAGATTTATGAAGATGCTTTGATGAATGACTTGTTGACAACGAATATATAGCATAGGTTCAGGGGGAGCATTAGTCTTATAGGATATAATGCATTATCATTACTGAATTATGCTACTATTATGATCTTTTGGTCTCAGTTATTAATGTCATATATTTCATTTGATGTAAGGTAACGTGGAGACCTATGATGTAATAATTGTCATATTTAGTCATGTATGGACTTTTCAAGTCATGTCAAATATGTAATCCCACTTGGTTTGGTGGTTGAGTCAAATATGTATCCCCACTTGGTTTGGTGATTGATATAAGTATCAGTGCTTCGTGATAGGAAGGTCATACTCAGTTGAGTTATAGATTCATGTTCTTCATTTGAAAATATTTCTGAAGATTCAACATGTGCTTAGGGGGAGCATGGATAGTATAGTGAAAATTAGATCCAAATGGGGAGATTTTGTCCACCCTCTACCCTTGATGTCAAAGGAAGAGAGTGTCTTGGTGTTTGAATAATGGTTATTTGATGTATCTAACAGGTTTCTACAGGTTGAGGTGATCAACACCAACATTGTTTCCATCAAGTCCAAAGGGGGAAATTGTTGGAATTATGATGCATGTGTTGTCCTTAATGGAAACTCACTTGTAACATAAGAAGTATATGGTAAAAAGATGAATCCACATGCTAGTTCAAAGGTGACAGAGTGATGGAACAAAATAACAGAATGATTGGACAAAGTTTAATAGATCAGAATCAAAAGTTTGATAACGGTGAATATTTGAAGATCTATACATGGGTTCGTCAAGGCCAATTCGCGTATACACATAGGTACAAAGAATAAAAGTTGTGTACATCCTAGCACACTAATTTGAGAATACCAAGGGTCCATACCATAGCATTAGCCCACAATATTGAGTGCAATAATGGTTACTTGATCCCGTCTAAGATTACCACTGTTACGAGTGTAGTTTTGACTCATGGTATTAGAAAACAATTTAACTATATAAGAAGGTGAATATCAAAATGCTAAGTGTGCATGTGAAAGGTTTTTTGTTGAATACTTCAATTTGAAGTATATTTTGCATTGTAAGGGCCATAATTGACACATAGATTTGAAATAATTATGCACTGATGAATACAATGATGGATCAAGATCATGAGACCTGAAATAACTTTTCATTGTATGATATGCTCATGGATTGAATAGATCTAAGTATTGATGCATGTTTTCATCTATGAGTATTATGATCTGGGTGTTTCTGAATTTCTAAAGAGATACATAATTTTAGGTCTAAATTTGCAGATTTATACACAGGTTGGTCTTAGTTAATTCCTGTATGCACGCGAGTTCATTTCTTTCAAGTCGCATACATAAAGGAAGGGTTTATATTCACAAATGAATGATTACCACGATCAATGTTTTCGTATCTTTGTTGTCTATCAATGATGTCCACATGTTGATCTGGGTTGAGTGATAATGTCTAAAGTAGAACTGAATGAATGATGAACTTGAATTTGGTTATATGTTGATTGGTTGAAAATATTATTAATGTGCTGCTAATTGTATGAGGGTTCTGTAAGCTAACATAATATCTCATAATAACTTTGGTAAACTCTGTGTTTGACTCCAGAAACGTGCATTTTTATGTACTCCAGAAGTAATGCAGGCCTTCGAACATCTTAAAGAGGCAATGTGCCAAGCACCGACCTTAGCTATGTTGTACTTCATGAAAACATTTGTTGTGTAATGTGATGCCTCAGGAAATGGAATTGGGGTTGTTTTAATGCAATAAGAAACACCCATTTCTTTTGAAAGTCATCCAATCAAAGGATAGTATTTACACAAAGCTATTTATGAGAAGGAAATGTTGGCAATACTACATGCACTTAAGAAATGGTGACCCTACCTAATGGGAAGACACTTCAAGGTAAAAGTGGATCATGATAGTCTTAAATACTCTTTAGAACAAAGATTATCTTGAAAATAGAAGAAAACATGGGTCACAAAGATGGTGGGTTATGACTTTGAAATCATCTACAAAAAAGGGAAGCAAAATGTTGGGGCAGATGCACTCTTAAGAAAGGACGAGGATGTGGAAGCATTGCTTTCTGCCATTTCTACTATCCAACTAGATTGGATAAATGAAGCAAGGGATGAATGGAAGAATGATGAAGAAGTGTGGGAACTCATTCAAAATTTACAACAAGATCCCAATACATCTGATACATTTAGATGGAAAAATGATTCGTTATTGTACAAAGATCATTTATACCTATGTCCGAATTCCCAACAAAGACAAAATATTCTTATGGAATTGCATGTCTCTCCCTTGTGGGGGGCACTTGGGATTTTTAAAAACTTATTGCAGGGTTAAAAAGGAATTTTTATGGGATGACCTTAAATTTGATATTAAAAAGTTTGTGGCAGAATGCTTGGTTTGCCAAAAAAAAAAGTTGAAACAATTAAGACCCCGAGTCTATTACAACCTTTATCCATTCCAAGTCAACGTTGGGAGTAGGTTTCAATGGATTTTATCACACATTTATCCAAGTACAAAGGAAAGAGTGTCATCATGGTGGTAGTTGACCAAATTACCAAGTATGCACACTTTTGTGCATTATATCAACAATTTTAAGGTAGTACACTTTCTATTGCATTTATGGAAACAATTCAAAAGCTACATGGAAACCCAAAGATTATTGTAAGCGACAAAGATACCATTTTCACTGGAAATTTTTGGATATAATTATTTTCTTGTCTTGGTACTCAGTTAGCTCATAGCTCATCTTATCATCCTCAATTAAATGGGAAAATTGAGATAGTGAACAAATGTTTGGAAGGATATCTTTGTTTCTTTGTATCTGATAAATAGACACAATGGGTCAAATGGTTGCCTCTCAATGAATGGTGGTATAACACTTCCTTCCATACTGCAACAAAAATGACCCCATTTATGGCACTTTATGGATATCACCCACCATCCATCACATATAAGGTTCACGTAGTGGAAGATCACATCAAGCATCAACAACAAGTTCTCCAACTCTTAAAGGATAACCTAACATTGACATAAAATAGAATGAAACAACAGGTAGATCAACATCGCAGTAAAAGAAGTTTTGATGTAGGTGACTGGGTATTTCTATGGCTAAAACCATATAAACAAATGTCCCTCAAGTAAGCTAAGAAGGATAATAAATTATCACCAAAGTATTATGGTCCATACAAGGTCTTATAAACGATTGGTACTATGGTATACAAATTGGAGCTTCCTGCAACTTCCCCAGTGCACCCAATTTTCCATGTTTCATGCTTAAATAAGGTTATTGGTGACAAACTCCCAGTTTAAAGAATATTGCCAGATCTTGACGAGAAAGGAGAAATCATATTAGGACTTGAAGGAGTCACAGAAACAAGAACTTGAAAACTACGAAATTGATCAATTTCGGAGTATCTCGTCAAGTGGAAGAACTTACCCGCTAAAGATTCCACATGGGAGGATGAGAATTTTATACAGAAACAAACAGAACTACTCAAGCGTTGAGGACAACAATTTTTTGAAGGAGAGGTGCATATTAGGTCCCTATAATACTAGTGATTCCCCCATTACTATTGTCATTGTAGCCCTTATTGTTATTGTTGTGCCCCTATTTTCCCCATATTATTATTACAGTGCCCCATAGAAGCTTACTATTGTAATTGTTGTGATGTTATATTATTATTGTTAGGTCGGCTTTGATTATATTGTGACCCCTTAGACTCATATATATAGAAAGGAGGTTTTGTCATTTTTATCATTGAATAATTGTTCATTTGTGTAATGCAAAGGAGGTTTACCCCACAAAGAGGCTAATTCTGAAGTCGTTGATCTATCTTTTTTTATCTTTTTGAGAGTTGGTTTCTTAACATGTACTTTCAAATGATGGTTGCTGTCAGTGTCATAACTGTAATGGTTGGGATTAATTTTCCAAAACTCCCCCTTAATGACAACTATCGCCTTTGACAAGTCCCAAACAATCTCTTAGATAGATAAAATTTTCACCTCGTAATGGCTTTGTGAAGATGTCTACATACTGTTCCTGCAACCTGCAATGTTGTAACACAATTTGACCATTGTTAATCAATTCTCCAATAAAATGATTTTTAGTGTCAATGTGCTTGCTCCTCTTTGAAAAACAAAATTCTTTGATAGTGCAATTGCAAAATTATTTTTGTGGAAAATATCTTTTTTCCCTCTTGTTCATGGAATAAATCCCTCAACATTCCTCTCATCCAAACTACCTGAAATGTAGCTACTATTGTGGTGACATTCTAACCTTCTACGGCTGAAAATGATACTATCAGTTGCTTCTTGGAGGCCCATGAAATGGCTTTTGAACCTAAATTCTAAACATATCCTGATGTGTTTTTTCTATCAGCAAGACTCCCTACCCAATCATTGCCAATGTAACGAACAAACCTGAAATCATTTGTTGTGGTACACAAAATACCATACTCCTTTGTCCCATTGACATACATTAAAATCATTTTCTCTGCTTCCCAATGTGTCTCCTTGGGTGTCTCCATAAACCTTGACACTAGACTTACTACATACATTATATATGGCCTAGTTGTTGTAAAAAATATCAAACTTCCCACCATCATTTTGTATAATGTCATACTGAAATTGATTCTACAATGTTCTTTGCTCAACTTCGACCCCATGATAGTTGGAATTGGTGCGGGCTTTCTATTCCACATACTAAACCTCTCCAAAATGTCTGCTCCATACTTTTCTTAGGAAATGAAAATACAATTTTATGTTTCCTTGACTTACATGCCCAAAAAATACCTTAACAACCCCAAGTCATTCATTTCAAGTTCACTTTTCATGAAATATTTGAAATGAGCAACGAGAAAATCATGTCTCCCTATAAAAATGAAATCATCTACATATAAAACAATAATAAGAATCTTACCGTCACTCTCTTTGATGTATAGAGTAGGCTCACCATCAAATTTGTCAAAGACATTGTCCATAAAGTAATCATTTGTTCTCCTAGACCATGCACGTGGTGTTTGCTACAACCCATAAAGAGCTTTCCCCAACCTATACACATTTTCTTCTTTGCCTTCTACCTTATAACTTGGTGGTTGCACAACATATACTTCCTATTTCAGCACTACATTCAAGAACGCTGCCTTTACATCAATTTGATACACTTTCCATTTATGTTGTGCAACAATTGACAACACTATATGCATTGTCTCCATCATGGCGACTAGCGCAAATGTCTCTGCATAATGTCTTCCATGTTGTTGCTTGTATCCTTTGACAAATAGCCTTGACTTATGCCTTTCAATCTTTCCTTGAACATTGCTCGTGGTATTATAGACCCACTTCACTCCAATGACTTTTTTTTCTTGCAGAAGGTCCACTAACTCCCATGTATCATTCTTTTCTATTGCTTTTATTTCTTCATCCACTGGTACGATCCATTTTTCCTTTTTAACTACATCCTCAAAATGGATTGGGTCATATACATGATAAAGTAATGTAAATAAGGAATTCAAACCAACACTACTATCAACTTCATTTTTCTCATAAATTTCACTTAAAATTTTGAAATTTTGTCTTCTTATGCTTGCGGAAGATGGGCTTGACATGTCACTTGAGGTTGTGCTTGAGGTAGATGATGTTACGGGTCTTTGCGATGTGCATGGAGTAGTACATAATTGACTGCGTGAGACTGTCCTATTATTTGTTGACAATGTTGCTTTGTGACTAATTTGTTGAGCATGAATAGGAGTAGGAGGAGTCACTGTTGAGGAATTACTTGTGGTGAATTTCTCTTTGTGTTCATGTGGTATACATGTTTTCACATTTATTCTATTCTCCAAACTTTCATCCCATGCTTCCTCTTTTATGGAATGCACATCTCTGTTGATTATGAACTTCTTGGTTAATGGATTGTAGAGCATGTATGCCTTGGATTCATCACTATATCCAAAAACTATTCATTTCTTCCCCTTCCTATCCAACTTCTTCCTTAATTCATCTGAGACCTATGCATAAGCCACACATCTGAGCACTCTAATGTGAGTGACACTATGCTTTATTTTACTCCATGCCTTTTTAAGAACCATATTCTTGACACTTTTGGTTGGACATCTATTAATGATATATGATGCGCAAGTAACAGCTTCATCCCAATAGTCATTTCACAATTATTTTCCTTCAACGTACCTTGCCATTTCCATAATAGTCCTATTCGTCCTTTCTGTGACACCATTTTTCTTAGGTTCATACCTTGTTATAAATTGCTTGTGAATTCAAGTCTCCATGCAAAAACAAAGGAAGTCATTCAAGATGTATTAGCCAACTCTTTCAATCATAAAAAATTTTATGCACTGTCCACTTTGCCTCTGAACAAGAGATTTGTATTGGAAGAAGAGTTGAACACTTTTTATACCTTAATAAGTAGACGTATGTCTTCCTTATATAATCATCTATGAAAGTTAAAAAAACAATAGTTGTTGCCAACTGATGGTGCCTTCATTGGTCCACAGTATTTTGAATGGACAATCTTCAAGGGAACCTTTTCCTTTATTGACTTTCCTACTAGAAATTCCTCTCTATGTTGTTTTCCTAAGATGCATCCTTCACATAGCTTGTCCCATTTTCCTGAGTAGCAATCAATTCACCATTAATTTCTTAAGAAACAATTTCAAACCTCCAAAATTGAGATGACAAAAATCTCAAATGGCGTAACCAATTTTCATCTTTGACCTCTGCTTGAAAGTTTACTTATGTGACCACTGCAAATTTTCTTTCATCCTCTTGTGAATTCGTTGATAGTTGTGCTTGTGCACCTTCTTCCTTCAAATATGGTTTTATCTTTAGGGGAAAAATTATGTTGCTTGTCATCTGAACTTTTTCAATCAATTGCCTACTTGGACATTTATCCAAAATTGTGCACTCACCATTTTTGGAAAAGACATTGTTGCCCTTTTGTAAGAGATGTCCAATTCTTATGAGGTTATGCTTCAAAGCAAGGACACAGTAAACATATGAAAGGTACTTCTTCTTCCCCTTCTCTACTAGAATTTTAACTCTTCCTTTGCCGATGATAGAGACTTTGTTATCAATCCCTAATGTCACTTCATATTTCAGACTTTCATATGGATTGGTAAACATTTCTATGTTTCCTGTCATGTGATTGTTGCACCCTGAGTCTAGAAACCCTACATTTCTTTGTTTTTCTTGTGCTGCATTACAAGCTAAAAACATATTATATTTGTTTATATTTTCTTTTGTGAAATTTTCACATGGTTTTTTGCTTATATCATGTTTCTTCATTCTACATTCATTTGCATAATGACCATACCCCTTACAAATGACTTTGAACTTGATGTTTATCACACCTTTGACCTTGTGCTCGATTTTATCTTGGGCCTTGACTTTATTTTTTATTTTTTCCCCTTCCACTTAAGCTTGAAGGGTTTCCTCTTCCACATTTGTATTGGATTTTTCCTCTTCCTCTAGCAATTTATCTTCCTCTGCCTCTACCTTGACCAAATGAAACATGTGTCTTGAAGGCATGCTCCAATGAGGAGTTTGTTTCTTTGTTCCGTGTATGTTCATGAGAAATCAGTGATGCATGAAGCTCATCCAATGAAAATTGTGATAGATACGTTTTTTCTTCTATTGCCACAAAAATGGCATCAAATATTACTCGAACTATTTACCTTTTCTCAAGTGTCTCACCAAGAGACCTGATTTGAATAACTAGTCCATTTACTTGTGTAAAAAATGAGTCTACATTCTTAGACTCTTTCACACAAATTGTCTCAAAATCTCTCCTTAGCTTTTGTAGCTTTGTTTTATTTACTTTTTCCATTCCTTGGTAGGTTGTTTAAAGGGTATCCAATGAATTTTAGACTTTTTTACTGTTGCAATCCTTTGGAAAATACTTTCATGAACTGCTTGAAAAATGTAGAAGAGGATTTTTGAATCCTTCTTCTTTGTGTTGTCCATCAAAAAATCATTTTTTGTTTCTGCCAAACATGGAAAACTTTAGGGGCTAATATTTGCAAGTATATATAAAATGATTATAAATTTAAAAAAAAATTACAAATACATCAATAAAATTTTTGTAGTTTGCATATTAGGGACTAGTGAGATTCACCAATGTCTTTAAACTTCAAGATTGTTTTCCATCCTTAAAATTTTCTCGGGTGTCAAAGAATTATATGTTGTTGTATTTTCTGGTTCCTAGAACCCATTTTCCACCAAATCCAAAATATCATGAGAAGATAACAGAGTCTTGATTGTTATAGCTCAATAGTCTACTCTTTTCCATTAAATTGAGGTGTTTGAGAATTAGTGAAGCTTGTGCTTGATGCTTCCATTTTTACTGTTAAAAAAAACTTTCTTGCTCATAAATATGCTCCAAAAATCAAGCCTTTAAAACAATTTGTAACACTTGTTAATTTTTTTCCATAAAAATCTACTTTGTTACTCCTTGTTGAACCATTCTCTCATACCATGAGAAAGATGAGGCAGATGAGATTCCTCAAAATTGGAATAATGGAGAAATGTAGAATTCTCCAAATCATTCTATTACTAGAGACTTGATATGATCAGTTAGATTAGATTATGTTTTTGAGGAATTAATTTAATTTCCTCAACACATTTCTAATCTTATTTATGATCTTATTTATGTAGCAATGATTTGGTGAATGAGTGCATGTGTCTTGTGCAGACTTCTCTGGTTGAGTTAGGCTCACCTGAGATGCTCCTTTTCTCCATTTTCTGTCTTCCCTCATTTATATTTGGTATTAGAGGGTGGGATCAGAAGCCTATGTGTTCCGTAAAGTGAGGGTTGTCAATTGATAATGGTGATAGAGCTAAGAGCCTTCTAGAGAAGAGATGCTTCTCTGTGTGTGGAATGTCTTCCTTACACGTCTGTGTTTTGGATTTTCAAAAAGTGCCTATAAAGTGGCATTTTCATGACTTCTTTGTGTTGGAACTACTACACACCTACATGCGGACTCTTAGTTAGAGCATCAGACTACATGCAAGATTATGTTTTCATGATTTACTCCATGATTTTCTCCTTCTTTAACTCCGCAACTGGTTAGTTCTTCTACATGATTTACTCCCTGATTTGCTCCTTCTTTCACTCCGCAACTGGCTAGTTCTCTCCGGAACTTGTTGTAGGTGTTGAGTCTTCTCATTGATCACCACTATGATGCATTACCTTGGCATCTTCACCTAGTAATGCTATATCATGAGCATTGTAACCTATTTTCTAATTGAATCATTCTTTTTTTCTTTCGATTTTCTTTTAGTGCTTTTGCTCTGAAAAGCTGTGTGTTAAACTTTTACTAGCTAGATCCATCTGTGCAGGTTCTCTAACACATTTACATGGTATCAGAGCCCACAGGTTGCTAGATAAAAGGCGCACCAGTACTTTATTTTGCAGGTATTACAGCTCGGAGATCGAAGATTGACAGAAAAATGGAGTTTCCCAAAGCATCGATCCTAACACCGTACAAGTATCACGAATGGAAGGACCAAATGGCTCGATACCTTTGTCAAAAAGGGTTGTATAGGATTACCATGGCTACAGAAGTGGAACCCACTTTAGCCATAGAGAAATCCAAGTACCTCAACCACATGGATGAGGCCCATGGATCCATATGCATGTGCATCTCTCCAGAGTTGCAGTTTCATCTATTTTCCTGCAATATTCCGAATGAGATTTGGAAAAAGGTTGAAGAACTCTACGAGAAAAAGGATGAGATGAAAGGACATATGCTCGAAGTGGAGCTGTTGTCATTGGATCCACGAAACTATGATAGAATTCAAGACTTTTTCACTAAATATAATGATCTATTGCTGCAACTCAAGGTTGTGGAATTAACAAATCCAAGGAGGAGAGTCGCCAAATTCTCTCTATTATGTCAAAGCTCAGACTGGAATACTTTGTCTTTGTATCTACATTTCATTCAGTAAGGCTCGCAGCAGGTAAATTCTACACTATGCCTTCTCTCAAAGAATTTATGGAGTCCCTTATTTTTGAGTAAGATAAACTCATTGGCATGGGGAAAATCAAACCTCCAAAAGCACATGCACTTGCTGTTTATGATGGCAGCCACAATAAAAATAACAAATCTCATTCAAATCAGAAAAATTAGTAGCAAAAAGACAAGGGAAAAGCTCATTCCCATCCAAAGAAGGAAGGGTACACCAAGCCCTTCAATGACTTCTCCGACTCGAGAAATGAGAAAGGGAAGAAAGGGAACAGATGCACTTACTGTCAAAGAGGATTCCATCTAGAATCCTCTTGCATGGAGAAGAAAATTGACTAAATGGCAGAAATCCTTCAGAAGCACAACCTTGGGCACCACATCCCTCAGGGTGCCAAGAAGAAATCTGAGGATCCGCCACATGGGAAAGGTAACAATTTTCCTGCTTTAGTTGCAATTAATTCTTCCCCAGATCCATGGATTATAGATTCTGGTGCATCACATCATATGGTTGCTGCAAAGGAAGTCTATTCCTCTTTGGATGCACGCAAAGGACCTCCCATCCTCATGGGATATGACTCACCTATTGAGGTCATCAGAAAAGGTAGAGTGGAACTTTTACACGGAAGCTTTGAAGATGTGCTTCATGTTCCAAAACATTTGGTAAGCCTACTTTCAGTTTATCATATCACTCATTTTGGCATCGAAAAGAGAGTGGAATTCAATCCAGATGTAGTGAACATATATGACTTACATAGTAGCTCCAAAATTGCAACTAGTGAGGTAAATAATGGAGCCAGACTGTATACATTTATGAATTTATTGAATCTCAATCCTCTTTATTTCTTACACAGGCTGATGATAGTAGTAGGCTTTGGCACGAGAGGTTTGGTCACTTAAATTACAGGTATATGCAGTAGCCAAGCAAGAATGAGATGGTGGAAGGCTTGCCAAATATTATTTTCTCCAAAGGATTTTGTGAAGGGTGTATCCTTGGCAAATATCCTAGAGAAACGTTTGACACTGGAAAGACTCACAGAGCATCCTCTCCTCTAGATCTGATCCATAGTGATCTCATGGGGCCTTTTCCTCATCCTTCCATCAACAAAGCAAGGTATGTTCTTACATTTATTGATGATTTCTCACGATATACTTGGGTGTATCTTCTCAGGGCCAAATCTGAAGTTTTTGCACACTTTGAAGATTTCAAAGCACTAGTTGAGACAGAGTCAGAGAGAAAGATCAAAGCCCTCCGTATAGACAATGGGGGGGAATATGTTAACATAGCACTTCGAAATATTTTCCTTCAGTCCGACATACAGTTGCAGTACATAGTTCCATACACTTCGAAGCAGAATGGAGTTGCTGAGAGCAAGAATTGATCTCTCAAAGAGATGGCTTCCTGCATGTTGCATGTTAAGTCACTGCCTCATAAGCTATGGGTTGAAGCACTTAATTGTGTTAACTACATCCAAAACAAATCTCCTCATAGGTCTGTTAAGGATCAAACCCCCTTTGAGGCTTGGAGTAGCACTAAACCAGAGGTCACCCACTTCCATGTTTTCAGCTCTTGAGCATGGGCGAGGATCCCCTCTAAAAAGAGGAAAGCTCTTGATCCACAAAGAATTGAGTGCATCTTTGTTGGATACCTTGATGGTGTGAAGGGATACCGACTCCTGATTCCCTCTATGGACAAGCTCATCATTGAGCGAAGTGTCAAATTTTAAGGAAAGTCTCTTGCATGCACCTCAATCGCCGCATGCAGACACCTTTTATCTACCTCATGTCCAAGATGATGACTCAGTACACTCAGATACAGATACAGAGCATGCAAATTCTGAGTTAGAGCATACAGATGTAGACACAGAGTCTTCAGATACAAATCTAGTGCATGCAAATGATGATCCACGTCCAAGCCCAGATCGAGCTTCCAATAATGAATCATATTCCCCTATCATAAATCAAAGAACAAGAAGCTTACATGAGATATATGCACAAGACCACCCAGCTACTAGAAATGGTCTTGTGGGGGATACTTCTAATTTGTAGAGGACTAGCTTAGAGTTTATTGAACCTCCTCTTGCCCTCACTACCACTGAACCATCACCATCCTGACATTGTCATTTGGTTCATTCTTTTGATCCACAGTCTTATGCCGAGGCTGCTAGGCATCCATCTTGGGAGTCCACCATGGAGGAGGAGTATAAATCCCTCCTCAAGAACTAGACCTGGGATCTTGTCCCCCTTCCTTCAGGAAGGAAGCTTGTCCGATGAAAATGGGTCTATAGGACCAAGAATGCTGCATATGGGAAAATCACTAGATGGAAAGAAAGCTAGTAGCTAAAGGCTTTCAACAAGTGCAAGGCATTGATTATGACGAGACCTTTGCTCCAGTAGCAAAGATGGATTCCATATGCCTTACACTTGCCATTATGGCTGCCCAGGGGTGGGAAGTACATCAGATGGATGTGAAGAATGCCTCTCTTCATGGAGACCTATCTAAGGAGATCTACATGGAGTAGCCACAAGGTTTCATTCAGAATTCATCTTTGGTTTGCCGAATGAAGAAATATCTCTACGGCCTTAAATAGGCCCTGAGAGCTTGGTATGCAAAGATGGCTTCTTTTCTCTTATCACAAAACTTTGAAAGATGTAAGTCTGATCTGAATGTTTACATGATGAGGACACATGATTCTATTCTTATCTTAGTTTTGTATGTGGATGATCTCCTAATCATCGATAGCTCAGCTTCAGCCACTGCTACAATCAAGAGGGCCTTGCATGATAGGTTCTTGATGACAGACATGGGTCCATTACGCTTCTTTCTTAGTCTTGAGATCAGCCAGGATGCCACAGGCATCAAACTCTCTCAGGCTAAGTATGCACATGATCTCCTTGAGAGATTTCGCATGACTGACTGCAAGCCAACACCGACTTCTTTTCTGTCTCGGGTTTGCCTTGAGGATGTAGGTGACACTCCATTAGCTGACAACACTCTCTACCGACAACTAGTGGGGAGCTTATTGTACCTCACCCACTCTAGACCAGATCTCTCATATGCAGTAGGGGCAGTTTCCAGATACATGAAGGAGCCACATGAGCTACACTGGAATGTTGCCAAGTGCATCCTCTGATATGTGCAGGGCACCATCACCTTCAGGATTCACTATGTAGCATGAACTGCATTGAATATCCTTGGCTTCATAGATTCTGATTGGGTGGGAGACAACATTGATCACAAGTCCACCTCCGGATATTCACTCAGTCTATGATCTGGCCCGATTTGTTAGTCGAGAAAGAAGCAGGCTGCTATTGCTCTCTCTTCAACGGAGGCCGAGTATAGAGGAGTAGTCGACAACACCATTCAGGCTCTGTGGCTACAACACTTCCACACTAACTTGCACATCCAGTTCCACCAGCCCATTGTCATCTGGTGTGACAATCAGAGCACTCTCAAATTTTGCAGGGATCTAGTACAGCAGCAGCAGACGAAGCACAGA
Organism: Pinus taeda; assembly: GCA_000404065.3. Taxonomy (NCBI): domain Eukaryota; kingdom Viridiplantae; phylum Streptophyta; class Pinopsida; order Pinales; family Pinaceae; genus Pinus; species Pinus taeda. The sequence goes on along the minus strand of APFE030388219.1, from coordinate 107,227 downwards.
GAGATCCATATGCACTACATCAGAGACTTAGTACATGATCAGGTCATTTATTTGCAGTTCTCTCCTTCAGTAGAATAGATGCAGACATCTTCACCAAGACATTCACTGAGCAGAAGTTTCGCTCTCTACGTGATCATCTTGGAGTGAAGGACACATTTTCTTAGCAACTGTCTTTTCTTCCTCTTTTCTTTTGATTACATTGTATTTTGAGGGAGGGTTTTTCCCATGAGGTTTTCCCTCTTTCCTCAATTTTATTACAAGTTGCACTGTATTTTGGGTGACTTTTGGCCTTAGTTGTCAGGGCCCATTTTCTATTTTTCCCCATAGTGGTGTTCAGGGGGGGTGTTGGAACTACTACACCTACATGCGGACTCTCAGTTAGAGCATTGGATTGCATGCAAGCGGACTCTTAGTTAGAGCATGTGACTACATGCAACTACTACACATCTACATGCAGACTCTTAGTTAGAGCATGGGATTGCATGCAAGATTCCTTTTGCATGATTTACTCGTTGATTTGCTCCTTCTTTAACTCCACAACTGACTAGTTATCTCCGGAACTTGTTGTAGGTGTTGAGTCTTCTCATCGATCACCACTATAGTTCATTACGTTGGGATCTTCACCCACTGTAGTTCATTACCTTGGGATCTTCACCCACTATAGTTCATTACCTTGGGATCTTCACCCAGTAATGCTATATAATGAGCATTGTAACATATTTTCTAATGAATCATTCTTTTCTTCTTTCAATTTTCTTTTAATGTTTTTGCTCTGCAAAGCTGTGTGTTCAACCTTTACTAGCTAGATTCATCTGTGCAGGTTTTCTAACACATTTACAACAATCTTAACAACACCTTTACATAATCTGGTTTCCTTGTCAACCCGATATAACAGTACAAATACATGGCTTATTATACGAAACATAACTTCCAGAACACGCATATGCAAAATTTCAAACCTCGCCAATTTACCAATTTGAACAGGATAATAAATTTGAAAGGAATATCATAGAAGTCAAGAAAAAAGATAAATACGTATTCATCACCAACAAATAGTTTAAAAAATTATACTTTTCTTTACCATATACTCAAACTCGTTAAATACGATTATTTACAACACATCTAAATTCAATCGTAGATATTTTCACCTACCATAAATTCAATCTTTCTGACCGCTAAAAAAGAATATAAATTCAATCATATATTTTTATGACATAAATTCAATCTCATTGACTACAATCACCTACAAATAATATATTTGTAAATTCAATTTCATTATACATATTTATATTCCACATTAACAAGCATCTAATCGTACATTCTCAAATGAATCTCTACCAGGAAGTACCTTTCTTTGAAGTTGCTCTATTTGAGTCACCAATATTTCGCTCTGACATGTAAGACAGGAAACTACAATTAAGAAAATATTATTTACGTCAACCCATGATAAATATTAAAAGAGTTATCACGTTATAACTACCTTTCGCGCTCGTATATTTCTCAAGCCTCGTTCAACCTGGCTCTCCAACTGATTTAAATCCTTCAATGCACATGATGCCAGTTCCTCGCCCAACATCTTTCTGCAACAAGTGCAAGAAAAAAAAATTTCCTAAAGTCTACAAGATATATTGATAAGATAAAATATTAATTCTATTGCATGGATCCACATTGAAAGTTCGTTACCTTTGCGTGCGTTCAAGAATCTCAATCCTTTCTTCCATATTCGCAATTTCTCGTTTTAAAGCCTATACACATATAATAATGATATCTTAGTAAAACAGTATTTAAACTCGCTATCATTCATCATACGTAAATTGGATGGAAATATTTTTATACTTCCTTGTTCCGGAAAATAATAATATCAATATCATATTTATAAAAAATTTGAAATTAATATTCTAATATTTTAATTTTCTTATATGTATATTAAATAATAATATAATATATTAACCGTTTATTTTTATCTTAATTCTTCATCTATTAAATTTGTTTTCACTCTAAAAATAAATATATTATTAAATAAACTATATTACACATAAATACGATTGATTTATTTCCAAAGACATTAAACTACATGACATGACATCTCTACCACCAGGAACACCTCTAATATGACTATAAAAAATAAATAGACTATTAAATAAACTATATTACACATAAATACGATTGATTTATTTCCAAAGACATTAAACTACATGACATGACATCTCTACCACCAGGAACACCTCTAATATGACTATAATTAGAATATTTTAAAATAATAATATAAAATATAACATATTTAAATTAAAAATATAAAAATTTCGGAGCTTTGACTACCATTGCAGGGTTTTTTCAAAAAGAAGTTGATTCCAAGCAATGAGAGCAGACCGGTCCAGTCTGGACTTTCATATGTTGTGCAAGCAAAAAGCACACTGGCTCTGTCAACGTCAACGAACCCAGGTGGCAATCATCAGTTATCTCTAAGGTGATGCATTTTCTATCCCTAAGGAGGAATCTCATTTGACTCAAATCGTTAATGGAGGGGTCCATGCAATTTTCATGAGAGGATTGTGCAAAATTATATGTAGTTAACTAATATTAGGATCATGCACAAGGTAGTACACTATGTAATTTGGATATTTTTATCTGTTTGATTGGGGATACCTCCTATAAAACTATGGTTCAATGTTTTATAAAGACAGAGGCAAGTAGCCTTTCAATGTTTTAATCGTAGTGGAGCAGGACATCGTACGTCTAAGTGTCCAGAGAAGAAACAAGAGTCACACCAACTAATTGCTCAAAGAAGTAAATCAAATAGCCAAATGCAAAGGTCATTTTCCCTTCAAGGACAATCTTTTTAAAATCAGATCCAGAGAAGCATCTAATGGATATCTTAGCAGAGGATATGGTAAGAATTATATTAATCCTTTGCTCCTCTCTTAAATAATGTTGAATGTTATAGGTGTGGCGATTATGATCACATAGTAGCTCCTCCTTTTCAAAGAAATGCAAATAGAAACACAAATCGTGATGAGGACCAAAGAGGGAAATTTCACAACAGCAATAAAAGGACCATCCCAAAAGAAAAAGGAAACCAACACAGACTTGAGTCGTATGAGAAACTTAGCTGATCAGACTAATAATCCTATGGTGGATCTCACTAATAATATTAATTGTGTTCGAGTCGGTCCTCCAATACAATACAAGCACAGACAATGAGAAAGAAGCAAAACATGTGATATACTGGTTAGCTTTCTTTAGTGATAAGAATATCAAGTCGATCATATGCTTAGATTGTGGGAGAAATTCACTTAGAAAAGCAAAAAGACAAGCTCGTGGAGTTGTCCCAATAAGGACTTAATATACTTGAGTGTGGAAGAAAAAAGGAAATAATCTACTCAAGAAAAAGGGAAATAATCTACTCAATGGGAGTAGATCTCTGGCTTCTCTTCATTGAGAAGAAAAGAGGATGGCTTCAATGGATGCGAGAAATATCATATGCATGCAGTAAAAAAAGAAAAATAAATACTTGAATAATGCATCTGAATGTTTAAGGAAAGACTCGTCACTTTTCATTTTTAAATAGTTGATCTACTATTAATCTTTGATCATATGATAATTTGTTGTTGTTAAGAATAACTGTGGGCAGAGGTTGGTGGTGTTGTTGATCCATATAAATGTTGCTTGATTGATCAGAGTTTATATTGCAGATATGATGAGTTGTAGGATTGTCATTTTACTTCTAAATTATTTCATTAAAAATTGGGAACATATTTTGGAAGGGATCAGACATTGGTGAAAAGAGTTAATAGTGCAACAAATTTCCAGACTCTTAATACCACATAAAGAGCATGACAAAAGTGGGAGAGTACTCGATTAACAACTGGTATCAATTAACAATTAACACTTATTGGCTGAATAGCGTAGCCTTTTTCCATTGATGTTAAAGGGGGGAAGTAAACAAAGGGGGAGAGAGGTAAGAAAACCATTGCTTAAGTTAAAACTTTTTACAAGAAGAAACGAATTAGCCATTAATGGGGAGAAGAAAGATATCAATCACAAGGAGAGAAAAAGACAACATTATGTTGGCTAGATGTACCATGAGGAGTGGCCATTGATGTGAAGTAATGTTTAATGTTTCTACCAATGACAAAGGGGCACATTGTTATAATATGTTCTAATTGATGTCAAACATGTTGATGCCAAAGGAGTTATATGATGTTAATAATAATTTCATGGAGATTGTTATTAGTTTGACAAGCATGTCAAAGGTGTGGTAGAGCTCAAATATTTCCAAGAAGATAGGTGAACAAGTGTGTTTTAGCAGTAGAGACTTTGGAGCCAATTTCAGTTCAGAAGATCAACTCAATTTCACTTAGAAATTGCTCATAGGGATAGTTCTCGGAAAGAGCATTCCAATGGTATATTGAAATCTGAAATAGGCTTCCTAGATCAAAAGATAAGGCTGATGAAGGTTATAAAGTTGAAAGTCCAATTTCAATACTCTAGCCATGGGCCCCGCAGCTGAGTCACCATGCATAGGCAGCAAGCACAGCCACATAGGCGCATAGGTGGACTGAGCTCAAGACTTATAGCATGGGTCCTACCTAGGACACATAATCCCAACGCAAATAGCCCCAGATGTTTCTAAGGAAGGTGAAACCATTATACACTGGTAGGACATGGGCGTCAGAGCAAGCAACAGGAAAACGTGGCTGACAAATGCAACATTGATTGGTGCGTGTCAACCAAGCAAGGGGACCCCACTGACAAGTCACCCTGGCAAACTCAACCCTGTGGCATTCCAAGGGACTGCATCTTTATTACCTAGGAGAGAACCCTAAGATCACATCAATGTTTTTGTATGTTGCAACAAACACTTCCCAACCCTGTCTTTCAAGTTTAATGGAAAATTAATGAAAACAATGGCATTGATCCCCCTTCTGCCATACCAATGACATGGAGGCTTGATAGCATGGACCAACCATAATAGGACACGTGGCATGATTTGATTGCATGACTGACATGACGTATAGCCACAGTGGTTGATGATATTAGCATGACATGGAGCAATAGGTATGTGACACATGGCATGCATATTTGATATTTTCAGGTGGTCATGTGGGTTGAAAATAGGTGACACATGGCACCAATTAGTGAGTGACATGTCGCAATGTGGTGTACAAAATGGCAGACATTTTAGCATTAGAGACACATCACCTTGGCTAGTCAACCCTAGTGGGATCTGATTGCGTAGAAAGTTTTATCCTCAAGTTGACGGGACACTATGACATGGTGGCATACAAGCTAGTAGGGACAAGTCATACTGGCTGTTTTCTGATTGGTTTGTGGGCACACATGGCAGTCCCCACAGGACACATAATCCTGAAGGAATGACCCCAATGATTTTCATTGCAACTCTAAGTTTTATTTCTAGTGAAACAAGATCGGGGGTTAGACACGTGCTCCACGACACGTATCTGTATGAAGGCCTAGTGACCAAGGGCATGGAAGGTTTGTCCACATGATTAAGCCCCTGAGGCTTAGAATAAAGGTGTGTTCAGGCTTGGTCATATGCATAGTGTTAATGTGACCAATGGCGAAGGCCTAACATGATTGAGTCGACAACATTTTGGTGTATTGTGCCATATTTGGTGTTTTGGCACCAAAACTAGTGGTGGGCTAAAATCGCTGAACATGACATGAGTGAGTTGGCAGTTGTTTGTCGGCATGGACATATTTGGTGGTATATTTGGTAGTTTTGACCAAATCCAGTAGTACACTAGATTTGGAACTACAACTAAAGTCATTGTTAGATACCATAGAATTCCAGAATGATTAAAATTAGTAGAATAACTCAAAGATTGACATCAAGACAATGGAACAAAAATTGAAGATCATTAGTACACATCAAGAGAACATACTAGAAGTAGAAAGATATGAAGTAATCAAGATCAAACCTCAGTTAAGTGTAAGTTATAAACTCAATATAACTAAAGTTAAAAAGTAAAATGATCAACGAAATCCCTTTATAAGCATAATTGTATCAGTGAAGAAGGTGATCATTAGAGATGCATTAGGAGGTGAATGCATCATATTTTCGGTGAATCTAAAAGGGCATTCGATAGTGAATAAAAGGTCACTAGTAAAGGCATAAAGGTGTTTTAATGGTGATATTGGTGATTTGAAATAGTTGAGGTATGTAAGCAACAAGGCATTTAAAGGGAGCAAGAAAAGAGCTTATCAATGCAAGGAAGGCATTCAGGTATAGCAATAGGAGAAATTACATTTGTAGCAAGAAAGTCTTATTGATCTAAGTTTGAAAATAGTATGAAAGACGAATATGTATGGATAGAAAGTTATAGCTTGCATTTAAGGGGTTGTATCTCCTTCCAGTAGTGGTTGGTAAACAATCATGGCTTGGAGCTCCTTTCAATGGTCACTGATAAAGTAGTGAGCAATATCTTACTTTTGGAGTATGCCTGAGAACACTATAAATAAAGCTAAAGCTCACCTTTGTAAAAGTAACTGAAGAGAAGACTAAGGTATTTAAGTGTTGTGTTAACATAGAGATTTTGAAAAAGTATATAGAAAATAATTCACTTGAGTCACTAGTGACAAGTGACCCTAAAAGTAGAAAATAGTTGCTTCTATGCTTCAGATCTGCAACAAAACATGATAAAACCCTGCAAAAAAATATTTAATGCAAGTCTAAAACATATAGCAGCAGTAAAGGTATTTGAAATAACCCAACAAAAGGACTATAATTGAATAATATTTTATTAAAAAACACCCAGCGAGAAATATTTACAACATGGATTTGTAGATCCCCCTCTGTGGGATGGGTCCTTTTGATGCCCTTTTGCTTCAATGATCTATTTCTCTCTCTCAATATGCAAAAAACCCATAAGCAAGATGGAACTCAAGTGGGAGCTTAAACGTCATAAGATGATAATGATGACTATAATAATGATCATAGTGAAGAATGAATGAAAAACCCTCTTATTTATAACAATCTATTGAGCTAAATTAGGAATTCGAAAATAATAAAATATTATTGACCAAATCAAAATCTAACCATTAGGAATACTTTATTATATTTTTTGGAGAGAAAACATATATAACTATATATATATCATATATATATATATTATATTATATTATATATATATATATATATATTTTATTGATAAGTGGGTGAATTTTGAAAATCACGCTTACCCTGTCGCTGAGAGGCCATGACTCAGGGGGCATCTAAGCCATCAAAGTCGCCCGGGGATCGCACCTGGCCTAAGCCACACCAACGGAAACCATGCTGGATTTTTGGTATCAGCAAGACTAGAACCGGTGATCTTTGCTTACAGAGCGCCTTAACAGCGCACTCCTTCACCGAATGTTCTAAATCTCTTTGATGAGAGAGAACATATATTCATAATGGTCAAATATCTTTATTTAGAAAATAGTTGAAGTAATTAACACAAAATGATTTATTAATCACTTTGTAAGGATTAATAAAAGTGTGAATTTCAAATAATTATTAAATAATGGTTTAACAATTGTTCGAAGAATAAGAATAAGGAATAATAAATATTAATTATTTATTTAATTATTCCTAAGGTGATTTTAGTCAAATGCCATTAAGAAATAATTATTTTCTTAAAAAATTAAATAAAAAATGATTTATTTAATTATTCTCATGGGGCATTTTAATTTTAAGCAAAAACAATTTAATCAAAATGGTTTAATAAATTATTTCCTATGGTGAAAGTGATTTTACAATGGTAAAATTAATCCCACATGGTGTATTTCAATCCAGCTAGTCAGAAATGGCTAGGGGATCATTTTTTAGGTGATAACAGATTACCCCCTAACGTACGAGCATCACAAGCAAATTGTATGACCAAAATACATTCTAGGTTACACTTCAACAAGACACTGAAGGGGGGTCAAAGAGAGAGAGATAGTGGAAGCAATGTAGGAAAGGGCAGAGAAATGGAGGGGATGGGACCTACTAAATTAATATAAGTTTGAAGATAATTAAATGAAAACAAAATAATACCAGAGAGAAAAAAACTTTGGCAGAAAATACTTTGAACCCTGAATGTATATTCACAAAGAATAATCATACAATATATATACATCAAGTTATGTCTCGAGATAGTTTGTCTATCTTGGACATGCGATCTTTTGGTTGAGTGATATTTCAACCACACACTAATCTAGGAGGCTAACTAGTTTGAGACAATCTCTCAACTAACTAGACCTCAACAAACCCCCAAGTATTAGGAATAGAATCATTCTAGAATTGATGAGCACACCAAAGACAAGTAGGAATTATAATTTCCAAGTTTCATAATTTTATTATTTTTTGAATACTTAGACTTACTGATTGTTTATGTGAGTGAGGCTAACATTCCCCCCCATCAATCATAAGTCCAAAGTAAGAACCTAGTACCATCTCCAAGTCTTCATGTTGAAACTATTGAGCTGAGCCCCAATGAAAAACTACCTGAAAAATTGCTAAAACTGGAACTCGAAAACTCCAATATGAAGAGAGAGAACCATGAGAAGTGAATCAACTACAAGTCTAACACATCCCTGAAAAAACTTAACAACTCAATATAATTCCAAGCTACAACTATTCTTTGCTAGGTCCAATGATCACCCAAGTGAACAAAAATACCCACATTTTCTATCAATTGGCATCCCAATCGCTTGTCCACCGACAAATTTTGATTCCCACTAAGAAATTGTGTTGTTGTCGAAACTTTTAATCTAACAACCATCATCATCAATTAAATTTCAATTTCATCAACAACAATTCCCCCCTTTGTCCACTGAAAGGAGAGACCATAACCATCTTCATTTGTTCATCTATATCTTGATCCACCTAGTTAGAAATGGCTAGGTAATCAGTTTTTAGGTGATAACATGTGGCATATATGGTTTTTGTCTTGATGCTTACTTAAATTTTGTTAAAGATATTGTTGGTATTTTAGCATTTACTTTCTGAAAAAAAAAAATAAACAAACAAACAAAAAATTCACAACACTGATTCATACCACCGCCCCCCCCCCCAAGTATTGTCTTAGTTTCTAACAATGCTATCTCATCACATTGTGGAGCTTCTACAGATAGTCATTGAAAGGATTTGACTAACATGAAAGATTTAGTCAAGTGGTTAACTAATGAAGAAATTCACATTTCAATCAAATGAATGGTTGATGGTTTGGTTATGTAATTGACCAACAGATGGCCAGTGTACTCGTGGACTAGTGGACTAGTAGACCTAGTGGTCAAGGAATTGACTAGATAGTCAGGTTGACTCAATAATTAACAAGCAAGGAAACAACATAGATTTCATGAAAGTGAGTGCAACTGCTAACAATTTTTGTGGACAAAATCTTTTATAATTCAAGGAATTTGGTTATCTTTGGACAGACTAAATAAAGCACCCTATGGGTTGAATATTAAGCATCAAATGTATCAAATTAATTGTTATTCAATCATGCATTATGATGTTATGGTCACAATGTGTTGTGCTTAAGTGTTATAATGGTGTATTTAGACACCACCCCTCATCTTGCAGCACAACTACTCTTTTGTTTATTTCTTTGTATTATATTTTTGTTCTTTGTTCTCATGTTCCCTCAATTCCCAACATTTGACACCTCCTAATATGTTATTCATGTAGTCCTAAACTATTACAAACATTTATACTCATATCCTTAAAAAAACTTGTCTAACACAAAACTACAATACAACACTTACGATAATGATTTTTAGGCACTCCAAGCTCTAAAACAATAGTCATTATTTGGTAGGAACTGAAAGTATACAAATCATCATCCTTTGATTTTTATTAACATTTCAACTAAACTGAAAGAGCAACCCCGCATGAAATGGACCTCCTATATTCAACAACACAGATAGCAATTAAGTACAAGATGGGAAACACCTACAAAAAACTTCCAATATTCTTATTTGTCTTGTTCTATGCATATTCACCACCCTCAATGTCAACTCACTCATCCCTATGAATGGTTGAAAGAGTAATACGTTCGTATTTTGGCCCCATTTTCCAAGATTTGTAATCTCCAACAAAAGTAAACCAAACACCATTTTTTGATCTCTACATTCAAGATGGTTGGTTATATATATATATATATATATATATATATATATATATATATATATATATATATATATATATATATATATATATATATATATTGAATCAATTGTGTGCTCCTACTACCAAACATAGATTCATCCTCATAAACCAAGTCCATGTTTCCATGTATGGGGGTCACATTAGTATTAATAAAACCTTACATCATTTGCAATGTCATTTTCTTTGGGATACTTTGAACAAGCAAATGATTACATTCCTTCATATTTGCATCCTTAGCAATATCTCAAAACCAACTTACATAATACCACCTTCATTATCATATATCACATTCACATGACAACATTCTTTATTCGCAACATCAAATATATCAACACTCAAGAAGCTGCAAATCTATTTCTAACTCGTGTATATCCACATTTTGGCCTCCCCCTCGCTTCATTTATGAGCACTTCCAATTCCTTATTCATTTTTAAAACAGTTTGGCATTTTTTGGGTTGTAAACTACAATTTTTGACCTCTTATCCCTAAGTTGGTTAAATACACACTTATTCATTCCCTCTACATATTCTAACATAAGCATAAGCGATGGCATTATTATTTTCACACTGTACAACATAGAAATAATACATTTATTCACAATTCTATGATCCATTTTGTTTTCAAGCGTGATATGGTTTTCACCCTATTATGCCATGAGATATCATCGATGCTCAACACTACACTTTCTTCTCATCAACAAAAGGAACAATTCCATTCTTATTTTCAAGGCACCTCAACATGTATCCATAACAAGGTCAAATATGCTCTTGAGCAAGAACATGTCATTCATGAAGTCGAATAGGATATGCATTTATTTGTAATAAAGTTCATAGTCGGCTATCAAGTTTGGAATTATTTCCAAATAAAAATTTCCAAGTACAATGACGTCATAAGCTCCAACCTCTCCAATATGGTTTATATATAATTATTTTGAGGGTTTACCAAGACACATTTAAATTGTAGCTTCCAAAATAGATATGAATCCATTAAATAATTAACGTGAATAAGCATAGGTTGTATGAACCATCACAGCTGGAAAAGGATATTCCCTTATCTTATGCTACTCACAATATCCAAAATTTTGAGTGTTAATTGTCTAAACATAAAATGCTACACATGTGCACATGTTTGTTAGGTTTTAGCACAAGTCTCTCTTATTTGGTGTACAGTGTGGCTTCCCTCCAACTCAAGCCAAGTGGTTTCTTTCAAACAATTTTCACGCCAAGTCTCCTCCTTTGTGTGAGAATGAGAAACCCTTATTATTTGATAAAATAGCCACCCCTCCACCTTAGGACAGCATGATATAATTTCGGAAGTAAATCAACCATTTCATATAGCATGTAGGTGTGTTCTTCCTTCACTATTTCTAGCATTTCATATCATAACAATTGACAACAATCAAGATCTAAACAATGAAATTAAGTGCTTCTAGTGTATTTGACTCTATCAAATTTTACATAAGGATTTTAATATAAATATAAACAAAAAGTAACAACTTAAGTGATTATTTTTTGGTGGCATGGATCTCTTTGTCTTTCTCTTACAATTTCCAAATATTGTGTGTTTTATTTAGTACGTAGCCATATCATACCCCTCTTCCAAATGTTATTGAGGTTTGTAACAATACCACACTCATTGAAAGTGTGTTTCTCATTATTCACTACTATAACCCAACAAAATGTGAAGTTACCCACAATGATCACATTTATCATCTCATCCTTGATAATGGAAAATAAAAGAGGCAAATATTCACCTCCATTTCTTCCAACGTGAAGCTCCCAACAATTCCCCATCCTAACTAATACCATTTGGGGTGCATCACAATCAATGACAACCACTATTTGGACATTGCTATCGCTTGGTCAAATTTTCCATTCCCCCCTTCTACATGGTTCATAATGATGTCACTAAAATAGATTGTGTTGTACTAATTTTATGTTATTCCTACCACCATGATTATAGGGAGGCATGACATACACAATAAACCTAAGATGGGTAGGATTTTGGGTTTAAATATACAATAGAGACAATCCTAAAGCTCCATGTTTATCACGCAACGATTAAGAATGTGTGTACCCAATTGCTAATGTCCTAACAGGTATTCGTCATTAATTTTTAATTTATGATTAGGATTACTTAGTGGTACATTACATTATTCTAACTTTATCTCTTATTTATAGCAAAGAACATCCACTTGTATTGGCACCTTGTCTTGATGTGTTGTGTTTATTGTAAAAACGGGTTTTCCCCTAAAGTGAATGGTTTTTCATCAACCTTTTCTCATTCTCAAGAAATGTAGTTTCTTGTTCCTACTACACATATAATATTTTTGGAGATTGGTACATAAAATTTGGTATCAAAACATACACTCCTAGGGTCTTTCTTCCAAAATCAAGAAATCTTAGAATTCTTTCTATAATTTTTCTTTTATGAAGTTCCAAATAGGAAAATATTGAGGATTTCAAGGAGAAACATCAAGGTATAGGTTGTTAAAATTCTAGGTTCTATTTCATTACACATTCCAAGATATAATACTGTATGGAAGCTAGGGTTTGTGACTAATAATGGAATTAGTTTTAAACAAGTCATCTCAAAATTTTCACTATACCTTTTCCTTGGAGAAGCATCAAAACATCTTCAAAATATCAAGGAGACATAGAGAGTTATGAATGAACCTTTTTTTATATATTCTTAATCATTATACTATACCAAATATATGTTGCGGTGGTCAAGATTTCATTCTAGTCCTAGAACTAGTCTCGAATGAGTCATCTGACAATTATTTTTCTATCTTTTTTTGGCAAAGGTTGAGAATTTGAATCTTTTAGGAATTAAGAAAATATATAAATGTACTACGATTGGAAATTTCAAGTTCTTAAGGAATCAAGTTTCCTTGTAATACACCAAGACAAAGGTCAAACATATAGATGGTCTACAAATTAGTGTTTCGAAGGTACATAAGTTACAATTACCATAACTTTTAAATGGAAGATCTATTTTTTGTGATTCAAAAATTGTCATAAAGATGACAAAGAGCAGTATTATTATTTTCCCACTTGAAAAAGGAATCCACAAAACTTACTACACTAATTATACCTCTATAAAGCTCAACCATGACTCATGAAAAACTCGAGGAAATGTGTAACCATGTATCCAATTTGGGAAATCAAGTGAAGGAAATGGGTGATACTATGTCAAGAAAGGTTGCATTTTCATGGATGCAACAATAAACTAAAACAGATCTGGATGAAAACATGGAAAATTAATAAAATTCCATGGAATGCAAGATGGATAAGAATAAGAAACAAATGGAAAAGAAGATGGATGAAAGATTGGAAAAAATGGAAGAAAAAATCATTCAAGCCCTAGACAAGAAGCTCCCTAAAATAAATAATATGACTAAAGTTACTCAAGAAACTAAAGGTAGTATTCAAGTTAAACAACTTTCTACTAAGAATACTTTTTCAAGTCGATTTCACTCTAATAATGGAGTTAGTTAGGGATGATTTGCTAGGGTCTCAGATTTCCCATGATTGAATTAAAGAAGTTTGATGGGACCAATTTGTTCTCATCAATGATCCAAATTGAGAAATACTTTGAATTATATAACATTATGGATGACAAGAAAAAAAATTCCTTACTAACATTGTAATATGAGACAAAATCATATCCATGGTATTAATGGCTAGATAAAAGGAATCCCTATTCTTATCATTATACTTGGGGTTTATTTACAAGAGACCTACAAGAAAAATGTAGAAAAAAATGAGAACAAGACTATTTTATTCAATTCATAACAATAAGTCACTTAAATGATATTTGAATATTACAATTCAAAATATTAAGTATTGCACACATGGAAAGAAACTATAACCAATGAATATATATTGGAAGCTAGCAACATGGGTGCGTTAGAATAAGACATTAATCATGATCTTTTCTTAAAACATCTTGAAAATATTATGAAAGCTATGCAATTTTACCTTCGCATTCAAGTCGAAAGTAGAGATACACATAAATTTAGCATTGAAACATGTGCACAATGCAAAGATTATTTTGGGGTTCATAAGACAACCATATCTAACCTTAATCAAATATCCAAAAAATTAAATGGAGGAAAGAATAGAAAAAGGGGTATGATTTGGTTGTAAAAAAAAATGGTCAAAACCAAAGTTCTTCACCTTCAAAAATAATGATGAACAAAAAAAGAACTTGTTTAAAGAAAGGGGTAAGGAAGAGTCTATTAACTTAATAGAAAAAGAAACAAATGTTGAAATTATGCATAACATTGATTCAAACAAGTGTGAAATATATGTTCATGCACTTGCAAGTCTATCAACGACTCAAACCCTTAAGGTTTCATGATAATTTAAAAGAAAAGGTCACAGTTTTTATACACTCAGTTAGTATGCCCAACTTCATTGATAGAAGATTAGCATGGTGCCTCAATTATTTTTATATATAGTGACAATTTTTCAATGTTTGGTTAATACGGAGTTATTCATGAGATTTGAATTTGAATGAATTCAATACGAACTCAAAGTGTTAAAATCTACACCCCCTCAAGTCATCATCTCTCATACAATAGAAAGGCTCATAAAAGTTTTAGTAGGGGAATTAAAATGCATCTCTAAAACAAACTATAGGATTTTTCAATAAATTCCTAAAGGACTACCTCCACGTAGAGATTGTGAACATCAAATTTTATTGATACTTGGAAAAATCCTTCGAATAAAAGACTTTATAGATATCCTACTCAACAAAAAGGGGAGATTGAAAAATGGCACATTACATTTTAGATATGTGTATTAGTCAACTACGCAAGAGTTCATTTCAGCTTTGTTATCACTCCTTCGGATCTCCAAGGCTGAGGAAGAGTCTAGCTGAGGTAACCACAAACCAACCTTTTTGCTTGGTAGCTAGTCCTACCAAGCCAGAGAGGTCTCTCTCCAAGGGATCACAGCCAAGAGGGCTGGATAATTTAGGGTTTTAGGCTAGATGTAAATTGCAAAGGGTTGTTTGATTTGATTTTTGGTTGGGTTGTTGGAAGAAGAATAGGTCAAAAAGACTAGGTCAGGGAAAATGAGGGCATGATTGCAGACATCTGATGGAGCAAGGAAGGTAGGCACTCAAACACTTTAAGGTTATGAAGTGAGATGGATAAGACTGATAAGGTGCTAGAAAGAGCAAGATAAGCATGTTTTCTTTCTAAACTGAAGAAACTGGACAAACTATGTAGATTTCCGCAAAACACAGCATACAAAATGTATTTTGCTTATCAACTTAAAAATCAACATATCATAGAAGTGAAATGCAATATGGGAGTACAAAACATCCAAACATATGCAACATAAGAAGAAATTAAGTCAAAATTCCATACCACAGGTATTCCACCAAAATAGCTGCAACTCATTCATTAAATTCTACCAATTACTGATTACACTAGTGTCTCTGATCAAATGCCATACATCCAACTGATTCCAACCTATGAAATGACCAAGAAAATACATAATATAGGCCTCAAAACAATGCATCCTAGCCTCAAGGGTCGAATCCATGAGAGGAGGAGCAGTTGCAAGAAAAGATGAACTGATAGCTAGATTATAGGGTGGTCAAAGTGACTCATCCTCAACTTAAGCAAATTGATTCATTACATGCCATGTAGGGCATTTAACTAATCTATTTACCCTAGATAACAGTAAAAAAATAATAATTACATCATCTTGATCAATTATATGAGCAAAACATCAATTTCCCCTAAGTGAAAGTCAACTTAGAGTGAAACAATGAAAATTGCAGATGTTAGGGCCATATACTACAAGGGTAACACCTCATTGTTATTAGTATAACCCCCTTATTATATTCTTGTAACCACGTAATCCCCATATTGTTTTTATTGTGCCCCATCGAAGCCCACCATTGTTATTATTGTTCCATTACATTATTATTGTTATGTCGGCTCTTATTATATTATGACCCCTTAGACTCCTATATATAGAAAGGAGGTCTTGTCATTTGTATCATCGAAGAATTGTTCATTTGTGTAATGTAAGGGAGGTTGCCCCCTCAAAGAGGCTTATTTCTAAGGCGTCGATCTATCTTTTCTATCTTTTTGTGAGCTGGTTTCATAACATTTGGTATTAGAGCTTCGAATTCTAGGGTTTCGTTGCTCCAAATAGGTCATCGTGGAATTTTCGCTATAACTCTTTTTCTACGACATTTTAGAAGCGGAAAAACCCCATTTGAGACGAAAGCGCATTGAATCTTGTGTCCGAATTTCAGAGCTTTTTGCACTGTATTTGCGGAGATATGATCCAAGGAAGTTGGTCTTTTTGCAGACTCTTGAATTACATTCCAAATAGGTGACCTTGGGAAAATCGTCATAACTTTTGTTTTGAGCATCAGATTGCAATTTCGTAAGAAGTTACAGAAAAGGACAGACTATAGTTTCTTGCATACATTTTTCAGATCCAAAGGTCGAAACAGTGACACCTGGCATGTCACACAAGTTCACTCTACTGAACTAGTCTATAATCAGGTCACCGTGCGAGATTTGGAATAACTCTTCCTTAGAGAATCCAATTTGGATCAGACTGGTGGCATTAGAAAGAGGACACAGAGTGCTACTGCTGGTCGCAATTTCAAAACTTAAAGATCTGAAAGTACAAAGTTACAGTCGTTTCAAAATCAAGCTCCTAAAATCAAGAAAAAGTGAGATGAGGAAGTTTATTGGCAAAGGATCTGGTAAATTGGATAATACAGATGGAGAAATATTTCAATCTACATGAGGTGCAACTATTACAAAAGATATGTATTACATCTTCATATTTAGAACCAGATCAATTTTTATGGTATAAAGAGCTTTGTTCTTGTAAACCACTAGTTACGTGTTCAATTTTCACGGAGGAAATGATAGCACATTATGAGGATACAAAGAGAAACTCCTTCTTTAGCCAATTGAAAAATCTCAAACAAAAGGGTTCAATGGAAGAGAACATTGAGGACTTTCAAAAAGTGAATAGAAGGGTAAATTATATTCCAGAGAAGCAAATTATTGATGTCTTCATAGGGACTTTAAAGGATAATGTTCAACATAAAGTTCGTTTTTTGGAACCTGATTCATTGGAGGAGGCATTCGAGTTAGCAATAAAAATTGAAAGAAAAATTATGGAAACAATGAATCCCACCACTCATGACTACAATTATAAAAGTGTTTCTTCTCCTAGCCTTCCACAACCTACAAGGATTACACCACAACAACTGAAAGAGAAAAGAGAAAAGGGGCTTTGTTACAATTGTGATAGCAAATCCACTAAAGGTCACAAGTGTGCTGAGAAGAGATTATTTCACATAGAGTATGAAGAGGAGGAAGAAAAGGATCAAGAAACATCAAAAGAAGAGGATATACGCCAGGGACAAACCCCAGAGAAAGAAGATATGAATCCGACCATATCTTGTAAAGCATTGACAAGAATTACCACTCCTCGAACTCTCAACATAGAAGGACATATCAAGAAGAAAAATGTTCAAAAAGTGAAAGATCATATCGAGAAAGTAGAAATGAATCCAACCATATCTTGTAATGCATTGGCTGGAATTACCACTCCTCAAAATATCAATATAGAATGACATATCTAGAAGAAAAATGTTCAAGAAGTGAAAGATCACATCAAGCATCAAGAAATGAATCCGACCATATCTTGTAAAGCATTGGAAGAAATTATCACTCCTCAAACTCTTAATATAGGACATATCAAGAAGAATAAGGTTCAAGCAGTGAAAGATCACATCGAGCATCAACAACAAGTGCTCCAACTTTTAAAGGATAATGCCACTTTGGTGCAGAATCGAATGAAACAACAGGTACATCAATATCGCAGCGAAAAAAGTTTTGATGTAGGTGATTGGGTATTTTTATGGCTACATCTCAAGCAAGCTATTTATGAGAAGGAAATGTTGGCAATACTACATGCACTTAATAAATGGCAACCTTACCCAATGGGAAGACACTTCAAGGTAAAAATGGATCATGATAGTCTTAAATACTTTTTAGAACAAATATTATTGTTAGAAGAACAGAAAAAATGGGTCACAAATATGTTGGGTTATGACTTTGACATCATCCACAGAGAAGGGAAGAAAATTTTTGTTGCAGATGCACTCTCAAGAAAGAATGAGGATGTGGAAGCATTGTTTTGTGCTATTTCTATTATCCAACCAAACTGGATAAACGAAGCAAGGGATGAATGGAAGAAGGACAAAGAAGTGTGGCCACTCATTCAAAAGTTGCAGAATATCATAATTCAAACAATATTGCTAGAAATTGAAAAGGAAGGAAAAATCATATTGGAACCTGAAGCGGTCATAGAAACAAGAACCTGACAGCTAGGAAATAGATCAATTTCAAAGTATCTCATCAAGTGGAAGAACTTACCTGCTAAATATTTCACATGGGAGGGCAAGAGTTTTATACAGGAGCATCAAGAACTACTCAAGCGTTGAGGAAAACACTTTTTGAAGGAGAGGGGCATGTTAGGCCCCTATACTACTAGTGTAACCCCTTATTGTTATTAGTACAACCCCATTATTATATTATTGTACCCATGTAGTCCCCATATTGTTACTATTGTGCCCCATAGAAGCCCACTATTGTTATTATTGTTCCCTTACATTATTATTGTTATGTCAGCTCTGATTATATTATGACCCCTTAGACTCCTATATATATAAAGGAGGCCTTGTCATTTGTATCATCGAAGAATTGTTCATTTGTGTAACGTAAAGGAGGTTGCCCCCTCAAAGAGACTTATTTCTAAGGCATTGATCTATCTTTTCTATCTTTTTTGTGAGCTGGTTTCATAACAGCAAAACACTGTCAAACATGCCCTTGCACTATCAAACGCGCCCTTTCAATGTCAAACACACCCTTCAAGTTCAATGTTGCTTTTGGGTGCCTTACCGGTGTCCAAAGTTGCTCAAAGATAGCTCATGGGAAAACCCTTCAAGTCTACTTTCCAGATATGCCTTCATGTTTCAATTTGGAGGTAATTTGCCCTATCAAAATTCCAATCTCACAACACTGGTAAACGCGAAGCAACCAGGGTAAAAAGAGGTAGAAAGGTGGTTTTCTTTATGGATTTTTACCCTTTTCGTTGACCAGTTTTCCTCCAAATTCTTAGCAAATCCACAGGGTGCATGTCCTCATCACTTTGAATCCAAAAATTTTGACCATTTTCTCATTGGATGCCCCAAAAAAGGGCATAGCGCCCAAGGTCTTGCGTGTTTGATTGTTTCACTGTGCTAAAAATAGTTCAAAAAACACAGAAAATCATAACTTGCAAAATTTGTTCAAAAATGGTCAAAATTGGTGGGCTGATAGCTGATCATATGTTTGAGGCATGGAGTGATGCCTCAACAAGAATATCTAGCCTCCTTTTCTCCTCTTGCTTGGTCAAGGTTTCAATTTTTGCACGGGCTCTTTTGAGTTTGGCTCTTGCAATTTTGTTTCTCATGGCATAGTACTTCGCCATCCTTCTCTGAATATCAAGATCCCTATTAACCTTGTCTAAGAGGCTCTCAAGATGACCATTTACCCTCTCGAGCCAATTTTCCCGATTCTCGTTTACCATTTTGGCAAATTGCTCATTGAAGGTGAGATCATTGGCTAGTTTTGTCGCCCTTTGCCTTTCTGGCTCCAAAGCTTTCTTTAGGCCTCTAGTCCTTGGCTTTCTTCTAGGTACCTGTTCATCAAGTTGTTCACCATATTGTCCATATGCCTCATCAAGTAAGGCCTTAGCCTTTTCAGCCTCTCTCTTTGCTTTTCTGCGTTGAATCTCCATAAGCTCATGTTTGACCTCAAACTGCCTGTTCTCCTGCTCATAGTATGAAATAATGTATTTGGCCCTTTGCAAGTTGACGTGGAGCTCTCCTATGAGTGTATTCTTCTCCTTGATGACAATGGTTTTTTTCTTACTGTCATCATGTTCATCTGAGTCAACTAACTGAAAATCATGCTTTCTCCCATGGAGGTCTTCCTGCTGTTGTATCTCTGCCTCTATAACCTTTTCCTTACCCTTTTGTACCTACTTTGCCGATGAAAAAGGAAAGGCCCCTCCCACAATTAGTGGGGCAAACACTTGCCTATGCTTTCTCTGATAGGTATGTGCCAAGGTACCTAAACCAACCCTTTTAGGCTTGTTTCTCTCACCATGATCAATATGCTCTTGCCCACTACCTTCATCCCTGCCAGGTGAATGAATAGGCTCATGAAATGGTGATGATCGAGGTGATGGCATGGCTGACTAATCAGACGAAGATGGACGTTGTATGGGTTGAGGAGGAGGAATGGAGGTGGATGGGTGACAAGATGAAGGTGCTTCTTGGCTATGTTGAATAGGAGGCACTGTGAAAATCTCATTGGATATGAAAGTGTCCCATGCAATGTTAAGTTGATCAAGGTGGTGTAGGAATATCATCTTTATGAGAGAGTGGTGAATTATGCTATGCATTTGATGATCATAATCTTTCCTTCAGGCAATGAATGACATCATGTCAATGTCCCAATAAAGGTAGTAGGGCAGATTGAGCATTTTGACTCTTGTGAAATGCATGAGTAACCGAATATGATAGGAATAGAGTCTGGAAAACCTACCCTCACATGTGAGGTACTTCATGATGATTTTCGTCATGGGAACATATCTATCTAGGAGGTAAGAGAAAGGAAAAATTCTCTTTCTCTCATTCTTGTAACTTGGTTTAAGATATGGCTCATAATAGAAATGATCCAATTCTCCTTGTTTAAACCATTTTCCTCCAATATTTGGTATCCCAGTGGCAACTGATATGATAGCAAGAGATATAGTGAAGGTGACACCAACAAGGGTTGCCTGGTTGTCATGGAGGATGGTGATGAATAATCGGGTCAACTCAGGATGATGCTGGATCCTTTCCACTTTCTCACAAAACTTGAAACAACCCATATGTTTAAAGCTTTCCACAATGATGGGAGATGCCATGAGTTCTTTGTTGTTGGTTGGCTCATGTCTCATGATTCTCCTTCCTTTCTTATATTGCCTCCTCTCTTGTCTTTCTTCCTCACTCTGACTTTTGTGCTCTTCTTCTGCCATGAGTTGTTGCTGTCAAAACCCTAGGGAGATGATAAAATGCATTGTGGGTGCGAGAAATATGGAATAATGTGAGGAGATTTGATGAGGAGGGAAAGGGGATGTGTGGTATGAGGGAGGTGATAGGGGATAGTCTTTAAGTGGTGGGAGTGGCAACGAAATGCTAAGGAATGTGATTTAAGAGTAAAATAGTAGGGTTTTGAGTTGAGTAATGACAACAAATGACCATGAAACCCTATGTAGTGAACAATGGAGGGAATGAGTGAATGTATTTCCCACCTACCTCATTTACTGGAGCATTTGATGACAATCTTCGAAGCTTTGAGCAAATGGAGGACATTTTGGGCAATTTCTAGTCTTCTTAGGCAAACGTGCAGGACCTAGTCAAACGCACCCTTGAGCTACAGGCGCGCAGCACCGTTAGAAAATGCACTGGCTTTTCTGGCTTTTATACTTGAACGAGTTTTGATTTATGAATTGCACACCCATTTTCTAATGTTTCATGTCACTTTTCAAACTTTCATACTAATGCTTTTTTGACTTTCTAATCTTTTTTCCTTTCATGGGTGGATGATGCTTTGGCAATCTTGACTTTGATCTTTGTTTGGATACTATTGGTAATGGAATTAAGTAGACAGCTGAAATAATGACTTATTACATATAATAGACATAAAATTACATAAATGAAAATAAAAATTATTACATCTGTTTTGAAGTAAAAATTTACAAACTGAAAAAAAATAACAAAAAAAAAAAAAAAAAAATCCTTTTCTGAAATCAAATTTGGGGCTTCAAGTAACCATGGTTACATGCTTGTAAACCTTTATTTAACTGGAAAAGAAATTACTTGCTTCACTCTCATATTTGTTGACATTATGCACTGAGATGGCAATTTATTGGACCTTGAGAAAATAAAACCTAGGTGACCTAATGGAACCTTAAATAACTGAACTTTTGGTGGACTTGACTGATATAAAACATCATGAAATGAGCCTTTATGGTCAATGGATGCTCAACAAGACACATGAAGGTGGGCCAAGAAATACAAATTTTTGAGAGTGTAGAGTGATTTTTTATTTTGGGCTACCATGAGTGAGAAAATTTTTGCATGATGACCTAAGTGGAATGCAAAAAAAAGATTAAACGAGACACTAATATGATATAAAAGATGGATTTTCATCACTGATGGCAGTATGCAAATACTAACTCTAACAAGCTCCAATAGTTATGGTGAGAGAAAAAGATAATGCTTGGAGGATGTGTCCTAACCATAGATATCTAACCAAAATCGGCATTAATGATGAATTCCCTATCCAATTATTGATGAGCTATCACATAACCTTTAAGGAACAGGATATCTTACAAAGTTAGATATTAAAACAAGACATCACTTAAGTAAATTAACTAAAGAAGATAATCTCAAAATAGATTTTAGAACACACGAAGGGAACTATCAATTCCTTCTCATGCCTTTCGGATTCACTGAAGTCCCTTCTACTTTTCAAAGTTTAGCAAACAACATTTTTTGGCCCAATTTAGAAAATTTCTATTGGTTTTATTTGATGATATCTTAATCTCTGACAAATCACGGAATTGTTGAAGAATAGCAGCTTCGGTCGGGAATTTCATCAACAAAATAATGGAGAAAATTCAAATTCTCAAGTTTGAAAAAGTCAACCTGATGAAGGATAAGTCGACGCATAAGTGGAAAAGACCCCTCCCAAACCACATATAAATAGACCTTCGTTGACTATCATTTGACACATCACATCAACACATCAATTCATCTCTAAAATTCTGTGGAGCAAGTTCGCACGTGCGAAGGAGCAAGGAGTCTTTTCTGTTCTGTGTTGACCAATATTTCCTCCCTCTTTAACTTGCATTGACTGGGATTAACTTGGGTTATTTCAAATATTCTTTGACACACTTGTTTATTGTCTTGGAAGGCCCAAAATTGTAGGAGGAGGTTGACCTTGTTTGACCAGATTTTTGGCTCTATTTTCTAGGCATTGACTGTAGGCTTGACTAGGGTTTGATCGCAGGTTTTACTGTGGAATTTTGATTCAAGATTTCAAGATTTGTTGACCAAGACTTTGACTAATCTAAAGGCCGAGTTTGACTAAGGTTTGGTGGCCCGCGATTTTGTTTTGTTCTTGGACATTGACTGAAGGTCAACTCTACCTCCTTTGAATGAGAATTGGAGGATTTGTTGACTATGGTTGGCCGAGCTTCCACAAGCTGAATTTCAGCCCTCTGTTGCATAATGTTATATTTGACAATATCTGACTTTCTCTCTCATTTGATTGGTTTTGACTTGGTGGAATTGTAAATTCAAGGGTTTGACTAGTTTTGGGATGTATTATTGGACTATGTATCTCATGCTGAACATTTATTAACTAAGAAGAAGAAGAATTGATTCTGGGGTTTCTCCCTTGTCTTTAGCCAAAATATTTGTGTCTCACTGTGCTTGGCTTATATCTTCTATTATGCATTACTATTTATTATTCTATCTATACTTGCTTAACTGTTACTAGGGTGAATGAAATTATATGCTACAATGTTTTGAGTGATTATAACAACATATAGCATGTGAAAAATTAACAAGAATTCCCCATTAAGCATGTGGAAAAAGTCCTACGAATTTTTGATAACAATCAATCATATTTAAAAAGATACAAATATGCTTTTGGAAAACAAGAATTGGAATATCCAAGTCATATTATTCTAAACGGAGAGGATGGGTTGGACATTGAAAATATATAAACTATTACAAAATTGTGTATATTTAAGAACATTAACAATCTTAGAGAAATTTTGGGTCTTATGAGATATTACCAAAAAGTTATGAAAAATTTGCCATAAATTCTAGGACCACACACATCCCTCGTAAAGAAAAAATCATTTGCATGGAATGACAAGGCTACATTACTACTCTCTCTTTTAGAGGATGCCATTTCCTCTAAGCTAGTATGGGAAACACCTTATATTAAACACATACTATGATAGCTTAGAGTACTTTTCGAAGAAAATGTTACCATTAGAACAACAACAAAAATAAGAGGTAAAAATTTAAGGTTTCATTTTGAAATAATGTAAAAAAATGGAAGGATAATGTGTTAGCAAATGTCCCTTTTAGAATTGAAAAAACCTTAAGTTTATATTCTATTACATTTTCTATTGCCATTTTGATAGAATAAACTCACCATGAATCAAAATCAGATGATAACAATATATATAAATACCATGTAAAAAGGAAGGACGAACTCTATGGATCATTGTGAGAGGAAGAATGATATGCTTTAGTACAAGGGTAGACTATTATTATTCCTCCAATCGAAGTAAAAGAAAAAAAATATTGAAGGATGTAATGAAGAAATATATTTATAAAATTATAAGAGAATACCGTGTTTACTCAAGAAATAAATGAGACAATAAAATCTTGAGGATTACTTCAGTTGCTACACATCCCTGATCAAATATCAGAAGTGGCACCAATGGAATTAATTAACACTTTATTGGTTATGGTTAGGTCATCTTAGTTTATTGTTACACCATATGCACTTGATCGCCTATTTATAATAAATATGATTCATTTGTATAGGAATCTTGTCATGTGCATTTGATTCCTTGTAAAGTTAGGCTTCCACATCAAAGAGGATTGTTATTTATTAATTTTTATCATTATCAATACATGAAGCATGTTATTCTTGCTATTCGTCAACTATTTTTGGCACTTGGTCAATAACACTAGAAATGCCTCCATTTATGTATAGTGTACCCTCTCAATTAGGAGAATATGCTAGAACAAATTCAAAACTCCCATCAACACAATAGAAATATATAAGGAGGTGCCTTAAAATACCCAAGAATTACCACCTCTTAGAGCTACTGAGCATTGTATAAGCCCTTACCTAAGTCAATTGTTTCCCAATTTTGATATCTATAGATTTTTTCCTACAAAATGTGTAAAATATCAAAAACAAGTATAGCAACTTCTCGACATTAGATGTATTCAACATAAATCCTTCCCTTATATCTCTTTAGCATTGATCATCCTGAAAAAGCAGTAGAGTAAAAGATGGCAACCCTTTAATAAAATGACCATAAAAAAATCGTATCACATTTTGAGGCTTTCTTCAGTGCTTTTCTTTAATGATGAATTAAGCATCAACCACATTCACATCTATGGGTGGACCAAGTGGTGCAGAATAAGAAATAACTAAATAATAATAATAATATCATAAACGAATCATCTAATCTGTTGACGGTGCTGGACCCACCAACATGTCAAGGGGATCTCCCCGGTAAGAAGTCCCAATTAGACCTCAAATCGTTTGGTGTAGGAGTCCCAGCAGTGCATCGTGTAACAATGCGTTGACCGCGATTTCACATAGAGGCAAATAAGATAACTCTGTTAGTAGCAAGGGTGTGACTTTTGTAGTGAGTCAAAGAAAGCGCATGAGAGGTTCTAACACGTGTGGGTTGAGATGGGTGCGCCCCTTGGAAACCTGTAATAGTACTCAGATGGAAAGGGAACACACAAGCGAAGACGCACCACAAGTTGGAAAGCAAGTCAGCAGGCAATCCAAAGTGATGGTTAAACCAATCAACACATTTCACAAAGATTCATACATGCTCATACAGAACAGTCCATACATGTGTGCGTAAGAAAGCAAATACATGTCATTTAAAGTAAACAAGACAGCTGGAATACAATACAACCTATGCATGAAACATGATGGATCTTATTATATAAAGAAGTGTAAGTTCCAGTCATATAATACATCCATGTAAACTTGCTAGCCCCAATAGTGGAATGTTACAACCACATCCGCCTGCTTCTCCAAAGAGATGTATTAGCTTCGTGCAGTGGAGAAGCCAAGGCGCATTATAATATTGTCCAAGCTCTCTCCAAGATAGTCTTATCAGAAGCTTGGCTAACCAAAAGCCCTTACAATGAGTTATGAGGGACTATTTATAGCAAAGGCTTGGGTGACCCTTGACATCCCCCTTTGTGATCGTTCAAATACCCTCATGACTCTTCACCTACTCTATGATTGTTACATCCAACTATTTAACACTTGACTTACACTTGATATGACTTAACATTACAATGCACATGTACCCATGTGAAAAAAATGGCTTGAGCAAGCCAAGCTAGACATCACTCTGACTTAGACAACCATTGAAGTCCAGCTCCTCAACATTCTCATGTTGATCAACAGTAACATACTGATGCCAAAATCTATAGTCCTTGATGGTGTTTGTGTGTTCCGCGGTGACATCCGTCTGAAACCTGACTCTTACCTCCATAGCATCCAGGTACACTGCTCGGGCTCCTCTATCCAAATCGTCTGAAAGAATGTGCATCATTGCCTACAAGCTGGCCAGACCAGCAACATACTTGTGTATGATGTCTGCACTAATGGGCAAGTCTGTGCTAGTGGCAATGCGCATCAACTAGTCTAAGTACGAGTCAAGCTCAAGTTAGACCTGTTTCTTTGTCTTCGCCTAGGTGAGAGTCCCAAGTTATGTGATTGCATGTGTGTGCACCACAACATCCATACTCTTGAATACTCATGCACTATCGAATACATTGGCCCAAGACATTTTGATGATATTCAAAGCTTCTTCGAGCTAGTCTTTCAAAATCGACATAAAATCTTTGATCAATTACAACCCTTCAAGGTCATGAATGGTCGTGGCTTCTTTGAAAAAAGCATTCCTTACGTGATCACTAATATTTAAACAATCAGTTATGGAATTCTTTGATATCTGAATTCTTGCATATCATCCTACTTGTATATGCTTTATCATCTTCCCTAGTGGAATTCCCTAATGAGTCCTCTAAAAATCAATTATAGCAACAATTTTTGTAATGAATGAATTTAAATCATTTTTAGAAAAATTATGTTCATGGT
Source organism: Pinus taeda (assembly GCA_000404065.3). Lineage (NCBI taxonomy): Eukaryota > Viridiplantae > Streptophyta > Pinopsida > Pinales > Pinaceae > Pinus > Pinus taeda. The sequence goes on along the minus strand of APFE030388219.1, from coordinate 80,027 downwards.
CAAGGTTCTTCTACAAATTATCTACTAAAGAATAAATTCTCTTAGATAAATTTCTTATATACAAGAAAATAATATCCCACACTCTAAAAATGATACTTCATCACTTATTTATATTTTTTGCAACATAAGTCTTTATTTCACTAAGTAGCTTCGCTACCTTCTTTCTTTTGTTAGGTGTGGTAGGTATACTAGGTGCTGTATGATATGGAGGTATAATAGCCAAAGGGGACATGAATAGAGGTCTAGGGCTTAGGGTATCCTCAATCTCACTGTTTTCTTCATATCAGATACTTTCAACATGTTGCTCCATGACTGAACCGGAAATAGCATCCCCAATTGATATAATATTATATATATATATATATATATATAGCTTTGAAAGTCTAGAAGGTCCTACTCATAAATTAACTTCAAACTATCATTTATTTGTAAACTTTGTTATCTTTTAACATGAACCCCTTCAATTTGTAATTTTCCCTTAGCATTATTATAATAGGAATTGTGCATAGTCAGTGATTGTTCTTCAAATATTGTTGCCTATTTAGTAGCAAAATATTTTGTCATATTTTAAATTTCTTATATTTTTAAGGCCACCGAGTTAGGTAGTATGGATTGTCTACATCAATATCCATGGGGACTTCCGATTGCCAAGATCCTTTCGTGCTAGAATTCCTCTTAATTTTTTATAGTGCACTGGCATGAAACCTTTCCAAATCGATATATAAGGGTATATCTTCTCCATCGTGTTTTCCAGAAGATTGATCATTACTCTCACCTCTGGTTGTAATTATTTTTCTTATGTGCAGAGGAGGAGCTCCTACATGTTGGTGGGGTTGATAGAGATTGCATGGTAGTGGTATTCCTCTCTTTTCCTCTAGTACTACTCTAATGCTATGGATTTCTACTAAGTTCTGTAGTTATGATCATTCCATAAAATTTATTTTCTCCTTTCCTTTTGGTGTTTCTATTTCATTGTCTCTTGTTTCCTCTACAATCCTCATAAACAAAATTATGTACCTCATTTATGACAGGTGTTCAAAGAATAGTCCTTTAGGGTCAAATCGATTGATAGTTTCACTTTCCTTCAAATTAAATGGCTTAAGTGCCTTGTATGTATGGGATAATTGTGAGTAATTGTTTACAATAACATGTACTATCTTGAATGGTGGTGAGACACGCTATTTTTATTTTTTCTATCAAATTGAATTGACCAGCAACAATATTGTCTACATACTTCAATGGTAAAGTATCTATATCAAACAAACATAGGAAGCAACAATGGACTTCTACATTTCCACACAATGTTATTATGTGTGAGTCACTTCGTATATGCAAACCTCTTTTCTGTAGAAATATTGTGACAGAATTGTGTTGTAGCTGCTACAACACACTCCAAAATTTTGTCTTACACTCAATTTCAAAGCCTTACTTGGTCTTGAACATTGTTGCTACAAACACTAAAGCTCACTTCGTGTACTTTCCTGAAGTATTTTTCTCCCCTTTACAAGTTGCGTAAACTGTCATATTTTCAAATGATTGGCTATCACACAATGTGAAGAAGCTTTTTTTATTAGTTCAAGGGTCTATCTTTGTGTAAATGAGTTGTCTTAACTATGTAAGTATTTGTCGCATGCATTCACAAAGTTTCAAGAACTATTGCAAAAGTGTCGTCACGGTCATCCTAAAGTCTATCTTAAGTGTCACACTTGTCGTAAGTGGTCATAAAGTTGTCACACAGAGGGAAATGCATTGTTCATGGGCCATGGGTGAATTATGTTGTTGTGTCGTCAAGTATTCTAAGTGTGAGATCACATTCGAAGTCTTATCACTGTTCACATCAATCTAACTAGTCTTACACTCAACCTTTTTTGAGAAGTCTTTCTGACCAAGCAACTTGGCTTCGCCTGACTTCCCTCAACTATGTACTACACAGTTTCAGCCCTCTAGCTATGACCTTTCCCATTGGCATAGTGCAATGTGCAATTCCAACCTCCCAGGACTGTTGCATTGCGTAGTTTTTGTGCCCAAGCTGCAACCTTGACCTCCAGAATTGTGCAATCCTTCCTCTCAACCTAGCCTTCTCTGTGCATTGTGTAATCACAAGCCTCAAGCTCATTTCCTGAGCCTATGAACTGCGTAGTTGCACAATTTCCCATCTGCCCTTGTCTCCCAGAACTACGGAGTATGCCCTATCAGTGCCCATCCCCTCAACCTATCTCACTTGCTTTAAGAATTACACATTCTTTTTCCCTCAATCCTCTCTGAACTACACGTTGTGCAGTCTCAGGGTTCAATCCTTACCCCAGCCTACTTGAACTACACAACAGTGCAATCACTGAGCTCTTTCTCCTGCCTGTCACCTTGTTCCATCTAAGTTAATGGATCAAAATGCACCATCTTAGACTAGGGGTATTTTGGACTGATGTTGTCTCATCATGAGTGAATTGCAGATACACGTATCTTACCATGCTACGATGACATGATGAAGAAAAAGATGGAGGGAAACATGTTGAAAGACACTCTTGTAGTTGAACATGTGAATTGTTCAATCACAAGAAAGCAAACGGGCATCAGTTTGTGACCACCATTCAAAACTCGAGATGATTAAAGATTCCTTATCACCAGGCCATGCGAAGGTGAAAAGAAAAGCTTTATCAACAAGACATTCAATGTTAGGCCCCTATACTACTAGTGTAACCCCTTATTGTTATTACTACAACCCTCTTATTATATTGATGTACCCATGTAGTGCCCATATTGTTACTATTGTGCCCCATAGAAGCCCACTATTGTTATTATTGTGCCCTTACATTATTATTGTTATGTCGGC
>APFE030388219.1:41134-73422 GCA_000404065.3 Pinus taeda | reverse complement strand
AGATGGACTCTCAAGAAAGGATGAGGATGTGGAAGCATTGTTTTATGCTATTTCTATTATCCAACCAGATTGGATAAATGAAGCAAGGGATGAATCGAAGAAGGATGAAGAAGTATGGCCACTTATTCAAAAGTTGCAAAAGATCCCTATTCAAATAATATTGCCAAAAATTTAAGAGGAAGGAAAAATCATATTGGAACCTGGAGCAGTCACAGAAACAAGAACCTGACAGCTACGAAATCAATCAATTTCAGAGTATCTCATCAAGTGGAAGAACATACCCGCTAAAGATTCCACATCGGAGGACAAGAATTTTATACAGAAGCATCAAGAACTACTCAAGCGTTGAGGACAACAATTTTTGAAGTAGAGGGCCATGTTAGGCCCCTATACTACTAGTGTAACCCCTTATTATTATTAGTACAATCCCCTTATTATATTGATGTACCCATGTAGTTCCCATATTGTTACTATTGTGCCCCATAGAAGCCCACTATTGTTATTATTGTGCCCTTACATTATTGTTATGTCGGCTCTGATTATATTATGACCTCTTAGACTCCTATATATAGAACGGATGTCTTTTCATTTGTATCATCCAAGAATTGTTCGTTTGTGTAATGTAAAGGAGGTTACCCCCTCAAAGAGACTGAATTCTAAGGCTTTCATCTATCTTTTCTATCTTTTTGTGAGCTGGTTTCATAACATTCAACAGTTAGCAGCAGCAATGGCTTGACATTGCCACCTCATAAAACAGTCCATGTCAGCAGTGTCATGTCATAAGTGGTCACATGCCACACTTTGTGGCCAATAATGTAACATATGTTTCAAAATATATTGTAAAGTAGAAGTCCTAAGGACACATAGCATATTAAGAGTCATGTTAGTTGAAAAGTCATAGGAAGTCAAACAGTCATGAAAGTAGTCAAAGAGTCACAAGGAAGGGGAATCATTACCCCTTGGTTATATATACTCCCTCATTGTATGAGCAACGGACTTTCCACCTTGGCTCTATTGGACATAATACTGAGAGGGGGGCAGGGGGTGAATCAGTGTTATCAAATCAAACACTTTTTCATTTCCATACTTAGATTCATATACGCTACTTCAGTTAAGGTAACCTGCATGTACACGCAACTGTGTCTAATGCAACTAACGTATATCCAGTAAACTTATGACTCAGTTAATCCCTTAAATGTTGATCTTTAGTTAGTGCATCAGAACTTTATTAACCATATGAACAGTAAACAGGTGCAGTAAAACAGAACAGATCATCACACACAAGAAGCACACATGAACACCATGATGTAAGGTGGAAACCCAATGTAGGTGAAAACCACCTGCTACAATTCGTCTCTATCTTCTTTTAATAAGAAACTTCTTTTTACAATATTTCTGTACTGGAGCAGCCTTATACCAGTATGCAGGCTTCTACCTGCAGAAGGTTACAACCTCCTCCCGTTCTCCAGCTTCTCCTGGAAGGGAACTACAACCCTCTTAGCTCTTGTACTAGCCAATCCTTTTACTAGTATGTAGGCATCGGCCTATAGAATGCTCCAACCTTCACTCGTTTTCCAGCTACTACTGGAAGGGAGCTACAACCCCCTTAGCTCTTGTACTAGCTGATGTACTAGTATGTAGGTGCCAACCTATAGAAGGCTACAACCTTCTCTTTCTTCCTCCAGGTACCATGTTTCATTAATTTTCAGACTAGATACTCCTGAACCACAACACCATAATCTGAAGGCCATGTTTCATCCAATTTTCATACTGGACCCATCAATATCATTGAAGCACACAATCAATCAAAACTAGCATCATCAATCTCTAAATCACTGAATCACTGAAACCCTGTCAACAAACTGTAGTCACCAGAGCATAGAGCAGAACATAGAACTCTGCAACAATGTTCAGATCTAACTGTATCATCAAAAAGCATGCATCAGAGTGCATACGCTTCTTGGAAGAGCCGAACCAGCGTGTATACACAACTTCATCAAATCGAACCAGCGTATATGTCATTAATAACTTATTTATAACTTCACTGCACTTCCTGACTTCAGACATACCCAGATCATTAAATATACAAGGATAATATGTGTGTTAGCAACTAGATCTAGTCCATCATATCAAATAAAGATAAGTCATTATGATCCTGATCCATTATTAAATGTCATCCATCAACACTGAAGCTAAACACAATCAACCAAACTAAATATGCAGAACACTGACACCAGTAAATAGTGATCAAAACTCATCAACCACCTGTAACTTTAAACATCATAGCTCATATGGTATACGCTACATAGATCTATCTAACCTGCATATGTACATGCTTTTATCATAGTCAACCAACATATACATCTGTAAATATTCACTCATGATTTGCAGTGATTCCAAACTTTAGTTATACCCAGATCATAATATTTACAGAACATTACATGCGTCAGTATACAGGTCTAGAATGAACATGATCAAACCATATAGAGATGATTCATTCCAAGCCATTAGATCCTGATCTATCCTTAGATCTTGTTCTCCATCAACCGCTGGGATTCCTCCTTAGCTCAGATCAAGCAAGGCATCATGAACCCACAACCTGCATACTGGATCTCATACTTCATCAGATATTCGAGACTTACTTGGTGCATTTGCCTAATGATCTTCTCCTCCTTTTATAGTCTTAAGCCTTTACTCAATACCATGGTCCAAAACCACTTAGAACCAATACCTTGGACCAAATACCTGGGATCAACACGGCGGACAAGATACCTTGGACCAATACTATGAATCACAATACCATGGTCCAAATACCACAGACCAAAACCAAATGTATGCACCTTCCCTTGCATGAGAGTGTATGTATACGTATACGTACCTTTTGGTCGGCTAACCGGCGTGACATCAAGGGCAAAGGGCGAACCAAGATATTCTCTTCCTTGATATACATTCTGTTGTCCATACTCCCCCTAAGTACCTTCTGAAATATCTGATCTGCTGAAGTGTGCTATTCATGCTCCCCCTGACTGTAAGCAAGGTCTGCAAAAAGATGTTCCTACAAGAACAACATGACTCTATCATAAATGACCTTCCTATCACCAAAGACTCATACATACATCCATCTCCCAACCAAGTGGGGATACACCATATACCAATTACATGACTGAAACATTACATCATCCTTCCCATGCATAGTGGGGGTACAAATTACATCATATGACCAAAAGGGATTCATCAAATGACTACAATAGATAGAGACAAACTATTACATCATGAGTCTTGATATGACATTTACATGACATATATAACAGAGACCAAAGATCTAAATAAGCCCATGATAGTCATCAGCAACTATCATACACAATGTATGATCTGCTCCATAAGCATCTGTCAACAGCATCTAGACCAGCTACCTGTATATGTCCATTAGTGTATAAGTCATCAACCTATAACAAGGTCTGTCTGCATATAGATATCAACTCATCCTTTTGAACAAAATTCTGCATGTAGCATACAGAATCATTCACATTATATCATATGTGAAAAACACCATAGCCATCTCATCAACATCAAGATCAGCATGATCTTATATATCATCCAAGTATCATCACTTGGGAACATCTGCATCAATCAACATATGTAAGTATCAACCTATCATCATATAGGTAAGAAATCATCATCATGTCTCCAACAATGCAACTTTGAGTAGTAATCTATGTATCCAGCATATTGTATATAGCACTATGTATCTTGAGCTCAAGATATTTTGTCAAGACTTCTTGATATCATCAACAACAACAATCCTCATCCATGTGAGCACCAAAAACTATAGGAATCCTGCATCATGATTGTATTATATGTCGACAACAGCATATGAGTGACTCATCATCAAGTAATGAAATTTTGTATTCAAGCTTTGTACTTCTCCTTATCCTTATGAAGATCACCATGTAAGCACCATATATGCATCATCAAAGAATCAACCACAAATCTAATCTGAACACCAACTATGTAACCCCAAAAATCATATAAGATTTTGTCACGGACAACTCATAACCATATCATAGCAAGATGTATCATTTAGCCATATAAGCATCATCACCAAGGACTACTAACCATAATGCCAACAATGCATTATTAAAAGCATATGCTCCCCCTAAACCTGTGCCATCTTGTTCACTGTCAGATCTGATCATGCATATATCAGAAAAAATTATCAAGGCATCATCATCATCAAGTTAGGATCAAAACACTTCTAAACATCTTACAAGTATCAAGACATTTCCACACATCATCAACAGATTGTAACCATTATCAAACCAAGCAAATAATGAACTGAATCATATCTGACCCTTTTCCTGAGCCTGTCCCACTACTTTTCTCAAACTGACATATACGCGTCTATGCTGAGTCTAACTCGTGTATATACGCAACTTCTCTTTATGAAACTTGCGTATTAGATTGAGAACACTTAAGGTTTACATTTTCAGCTTCCTCTGAGTATGCTATGTCTGGACATTGTGCTGTGCCACATCTTTCAAATTGTGCTTCCTTCTTCTTCCATATTTTCAAGTGTGATGATGTTTTCTCCTTTTGGTATGGTGCCCATACTTTGTTGCTGTATTCCTTTGCTATATGTACCAGCTTGTTACATGCATAACATCTTACATTTTTCATATTCCTTCTGTAACAATCAACAGCTTTGTCACCAAACATATTGCAAGAAAAACAATATCGCTTAATGTACCTGGAACGTGATGATCTTTTTGTGTGATGGTCTTGAACCATTCTACTTCTGCCTCTGGCTACAACATGTCCAAGATTGTGATATACATAACATTTAACATTATTCATCGGAGGAGTAAAATATTTTCTTTGAAGGATTTCTTTCCTTGGTTGTTGATGGGATTGACCTCTCATCTCCTTCTTGAGTATTTCAGATTGTGCATTACAGTTCCTTGCCTTATTTTGTGAACTAGATTCACCTTCAACAGATTCATGAAAACCAAGACCAGTTTTGATAGCAGGAGACCTTTGACTACTAAGAATATCATCCAAGATCTTAGTACTATCTTGAAATCATAAGAGCTTATCCTTTTCTTCTAAGTTATCTTTTAGAATATTTACCTCAACCTGATGTTGTTACTCCTTTTCACGATACTGCTTCTTCATGTTTTCTTCAACTTTTCTTCCTTCTTCCAACAAATGTCTTAATTCAAGAACTTTGTTTTCTTGCTTTTCAAGAGCTTGGAGTAGTTCTTTATGCTGCTTATTTGATTCTTCAAGATCTTCTTTTAGTGAGAGGATCGTAGCTTCAAGCCTTTCATAGTAACTAGATCTTTCTTTGAGTTTCCTGATTGTTGTGCTCCTTTCATTTACTTCATTTCTTAATGATGTTACTTCTTCCTACAACTTTTGACATTGATCTTCATTTTCCTTGAATAGCTTCCTTACCCTGTTTCCTTCCTCTAGTTGAGCTTTTAGATTGGTAACTTCTTCTTTGGAGACACATTCCCTTTTGTGCAATAGATCTTATTGATATCTAATTTTGTTTGTAAGCCTTTTAAATTCTGCCTCTATTTGATATCTTTCTTTCTCACCCATAAGAGCAAATTCAATTGTTTCGCTATCACTTTCATTATCTTCAAATGGATGGAGAAATGTATCGTCAGAGGATAACAAATTCATACCTAATAGTTCTTTTGCTTGTTCATCCTCATTTTTGAAGTGATTCTGAATCTGAAGTGTTTCTTCCACATATTCCCCAATCGATTCTCCCACTGTCATCATTTTTTTGAGATGTCTTCTTCTTTTGAGACGCTTTCTTCTTAAGCTTCTTTCCCATTGTTCTACGGATCTCCTTCAAGGGATCAAGCTTCTACCAAAGGGCCTGCTTCGATACCAATTGTTGGAAATAACACTGAGCGCGAGGGGTGAATCAGTATTATCAAATCAAACACTTTTTCATTTCCATACTTAGATTCATATACGCTACTTCAGTTAAGGTAACATGCGTGTACAGGCAACTGTGTCTAATGCAACTAGTGTATATCCAGTAAACTTATGATTCAATTAATCCATTAAATGTTGATTTTTAGTTAGTGCATCAAAACTTTATTAACCATATGAACAGTAAACAGGTGCAGTAAAACAGAACAGATCATCACACACAAGAAGCACACATGAACACCATGATGTAAGGTGGAAACCCAATGTGGGTGAAAACCACCTGCTACAGTTCGTCTCTATCTTCACTTAACAAAAAACTTCTTTTTACAATATTTCTATATTGGTGCAGCCTTATACCAGTACACAAGCTTCTACCTGCGGAAGGTTACAACCTCCTCTCATTCTCCAGCTTCTCCTAGAAGGGAGCTACAACCATCTTAGCTCTTATACTAGCCAATCCTTTTACTAGTACGTAGGCGCCGGCATACAGAATGCTCCAACCTTCACTTGTTTTCCAGCTACTACTAGAAGGGAGCTACAACCCCCTTAGCTCTTGTATTAGCTGATGTACTAGTACATAGGTGCCGACCTACAGAAGGCTACAACCTTCTCTTTCTTCCTCCAGGTACCACGTTTCATAAATGTTTAGACTAGATACTCCTGAACCACAACATCATAATCTGAAGGCCACATTTCATCCAATTTTCATATTGGACCCATCAATATCATTGAAGCACACAACCAATCAACACTAGCATCATCAATCTCTAAATCACTGAATCACTGAAACCCTGTCAACAAACTGTAGTCACCAGAGCATAGAGCAGAACACAGAACTCTGCAACAATGTTCAGATCTAACTGTATCATCAAAAATCATGCATTAGAGTGCATATGCTACTTGGAAGAGCCAAACCAGCGTGTATAAGCAACTTCATCAAATCGAACCAGCGTATATGTCATTAATTACTTACTTATAACTCGCTGCACTTCCTGACTTCAGACATACCCAGATCATTACATATACAAGGATAATATGTGTGTTAGCAACTAGATCTAGTCCATCAGATCACATAAAGATAAGTCATTATGATCCTGATCCATTATTAGATCTCATCCATCAACACTGAAGCTAAGCACAATCAACCAAACTAAATATGCAGAATACGGACACCAGTAAACAGTCATCAGAACTCATCAACCACCTGTAACTTCAAACATCATAGCTCATATGGTATACGCTACATAGATGTATCTAACTTGCGTATGTACGCACTTTTATCATAGTCAACCAGTGTATACATCTGTAAATATTCATTAATGATTTGCGGCTATTCCAAACTTGAGTTATACCCAGATCATAATATTTACAGAACATTACATGCATCAGTGTACAGATCTAGAATAAACATGATCAAACAGTATAGAGATGATTCATTCCAAGCCATTAGATCCCGATCTATCCTTAGATCTTGTTCTCCATCAACCGCTGAGATTCCTCCTTAGCTCAGATTAAGCAAGGCATCATGAACCCATAGCCTACATACTGGATCTCATACTTCATCAGATATTCGAGACTTACTTGGTGCATTTGCCTAATGATCTTCTCCTCCTTTTATACTCTTAGGCCTTTACTCAATACCATGGTCCAAAACCACTTAGAACCAATACCTTGGACCAAATACCTGGGATCAACACGTCGGACAAGATACCTTGGACCAATACTATGGATCACAATACCATGGTCCAAATACCACAGACCAAAACCAAATGTACATGCCTTTCCCTGCATGAGAGTGCGTGTATACGTATACGCACCTTTTGGTCAGCTAACCTGTGTGTATACATGGATTTATCAAGGGAAACTGCGTATATCTCTTTTTCTTCATTCCATGAGCCTGAGCTGTGATCTGTCATCTTAGTAAGTTTCCATTAAGGAGAACACCTGTATCATAATGCCAACAATCTCCCCCTTTGGACTTGATGGCAAAATTATCTTGCCATACTAAGAACTGTCATCTTAATGAGTTGTCATTGTTCATTACATCTAAACTGATTCTTTTGAGCTGCCCTGCATCCCATGTATTCTGTCACATCTGATATCTCTTCCGTAGATTCATCTAGTTATATATTAGTGAGTTGCTCTGCTACAAGTGGATTGCCATCAAGTACAACACCTGCATCATAATGCCAACAGGCTCCCCTAACAAAGAATTAAGAAGATAAGATAGTTCTTTTGGAGAGAAAGGAGTGGCTCCAACGATCCACTACTGGATCTAGTGGTGTTCATTGTATACATGTGTCTTGGAACTTTTCTTTAATAACATAAGCCTTCAAGGCTAAGATGTTCCTCATGCATGAATGATGAATTTTTGTAAGACTCTTTTGTTGATGGTTATACTTCATGTTTACTTTCACATGTGCTAAGATAGTTGAACTATTTCTATTATTTTAGAACTTATCTTATTGAGAATGTGTTGTGATTGTTGTGATTGTTCTCCCATCATTGTCGACTATTCCACAAGATATTAGACAGACCATTTTCATTTGTTGGTTGTAATGGCCATCTTATCCTCTTTGGACTATTCCACTGGATGTTATACGGATCCTTCCGATTCATGTGTGTCTCTTCTTGGGTGATACTACTACCTCTCTCTTAGAAGCTCACTTTCCTCCCCTCTCTGCAGTGGAAGAACTTTGACACATTTACAGCTGAACACTCACCAGGCACATCTTCTTACTTTTTGAAAGCACCATTGCATCCCTCTCTTTTGTTGACAATTAGAGCCAAGGCAAATCTTTAAGAACTTGGCAACCAAACCTTTATTCCGGATGGGACTCCTACACCAAACTATGTGAGGTCTAATTGGGACATCATATCGGGAGATCCCCTAAATGTTGTTGGGGCCAACACCATCAACAAATTGCAACTTCTCAAGAAATTTAATCTAAATCAAGAGAAACAATTTTACACTACTTCTATGCGGATATTAATTCACAATTTAGAACAACATTCACAAACATGCATCAATCACATACACAAGTACACAAAATTATGTAGTGGAAACCAACTGGTAAAATCCCCTTGAGCCTACTTGCATTAATTAGATGAATAGAGAATGTATTACAATTGCCTGCTCTCTCTGAACACCACCTGCAAGTGAATAACATTTCTCTATTTTCAATAAGAAGCTCTGACCCAGACTTAGTCAATTTCCACCTCCACCTAATCTCCCATTTCCTTGCAAAAACCCTGAGGAATTAGGACCCTACTTTTTAGGAATTTTCCTCCAATTGATTATGCAATTCCCAATTATTGATCATTGATTGCATGCAACAACTGTACACTCAAGACTTGTCTACCAGTGATGTTACATTGCCTTGGAATCTCCACCACAGCTAACCAATTCGAATTCCTTGTATGCATGAGCTATTTTTGGTTGATTGATCATTTGACTAGATGATCTCTAAATTAGACTGCTATCCCACTGCACAACTAACCTTTAACTAGTTCTATCAATAATTACAACTAGTTTAACTTAATATAATTGGAAATAACTCAACTAAATTCCTACAAATTAGCAATCACACATGCCTAACTGATTTCCAATCACTCTAACTCGAATTCACTGAGCTAACTGAGTGACAAGAGCCATGTCACCTCACTTAACTTTTTCCAAGTTGTCTATTGATGTGGAAATTTCGAATTTACTCAATTTAACCAAGGAAAAGTCAATTTGAGTCTTTCTTGCTACAATTTTCAACACTCCCCGTTAGCAAAAAAGGTATTATCAACCACCCCTATCTTGCACCTATGGAATTTGAACCTCCCTCTTGAAAAAGCCTTTATGAAGATTTCAACATCTTATTCCTTTGTCCGAATATATTGTAGCAACATTATCCTCCTCTACACACAGTCCCGTAAATAATGATACCAGATATCTATATGCTTGGATTGATCATGAAATATCGGGTTCTCAGAAAGCTTAATGCAACTATGATTATCACAATAGATCATAGTTGGATCCATCTCCTAACCAAACAACCCTACAAGTATCTTTATCAACCAAATCGCCTCACATGTTGCTTGGATTGCAACTATGTACTTACTTTATGCTGAGTCACGTACCACAAACTTCTGCTTCCTGCTGTACCAGGAAATTGTTGCAGACCCAACACTAAAAATTCCACTCGATGCACTCTTTTGGTTAGATGGACTCCTTGCCAAATATGCATTTCTGAAGCCACATAACTTCAGTGCCTATGGACATTTGTATCATAATCCATACTGGGTAGTGCCTCTGAGGTACCATAAAACATGCTTAGCTTCCTTCCAATACAATTTGATCGGCCTAACCAAAGCTTAACTCAGTTGGTTGACTACATAGCATATATCTAGTCGTGTGTTCACAAGATACATTAGTAAACCCACTAGTTGTCGATAAATTGTAGCATCAACCTCTTCACCTAAAGTGGCATTCTCCTTCCTCCAATTGGTCTCTAGAGGTCTCTCCATGGCTTTACAACTCTACATGCAAAATCTTTGCAATATCTTGTTGGCATACTTGCCTTGAGACACAAATAATTCACCATCACCTTGTCATACTTCCAGCCCAAGGAAGTAGTGTATGAGACTCATGTCTTTCATCTCAAATTCCCTTGCAAGGTCCTCCTTACAAGAGTTGATCAGCTAATCATCACCTGCCAATATTAAATCATCAACATATAAATCAATGATAAGAAATTTAGTAATTTACCTTCTACCAAAATATGATAGAGGTTCGCATCTACTTCACTTTTGGTGAAACCCAACCCAGTCAGATAACTATCAATCTGAGTGTACCAACGTCCAGGTGCCTGTTTAAGACTGTAAAACACTCACCTGAGTCTGCATAGATGAAATTCTCGATAAAATGTCTCAAAAGTTTCTAGTTGGTTGATCTACACTTCCTCCTCAATAACACAACTGAGAAAGTTGCTCTTCTTGTGGGACCTGAAGCTCCCTCGCAAGAGAGAACTGCATCGCTTACTTCTCATGAAACTTTACATCCCTTCGCAAAACTGTCATTTTGAGGGAAGGTAAGTACACCCAGTAATTGTGTGGAGTTTCAATATAACCCACAAAAACTCCCAACTCTGTTGTCGGCTCAATTTTCTTCCTCAAATATTTGGAGACATGATAGTAAATGGATGCTCCAAAAATTTTCAAATGAGACACACCCATATTTCTCCTTGAGAAAGCCTCCTCCGGTGTAATCATAACAAGGATATGATGAGGACTCCAGTTCTGTAAGTAAATTGTTGTGTTACATACCTCTTCCCACAAATAAAGTGGCAGACCTTGGTCATGTAGCATACCTCTCGCAACTCCCACAATGCTCTGGTTCTTTCTCTCGGCCAATGTATTTTGTTCTAGGTTGTGGGGAGTTGTCTGTTCTCTTTGAATTCCCTCTTTGGCACAAAATTCCTTGAAGTAATTTGAAACATACTCTCCTCCATCGTCACTCCGGAGATTCTTCACCTTCTTATTGGTCTTTCTCAACTAGTGCCTTGAATTCTACAAATTTTGAGAATGTCTCATCCTTCTTACGCATGAAGAAGATCCAACACTTTCTTGAGAAATCTTCAATAAAAATAACAAAGTACTTATGTTTGGGAGCGGAAGCTGTTGAGAAGGGTCCACAAACATTAGAGTGAAATCTCTCCAAGGTTGCATGTGCTCTGTTGTCTCAATCATGAAATGTGGATTTCACATACTTCCCTAAGGTACAACCATTGTAGACATCTTATTACTCAAGTGCTCATTTAGGGAGGCCAGTGGTTATTTGTTGCATAATTTTCAGGGAGCCATGATGCAAATGGCCCAATATCCAGTGTTTGAGTTCACCGACATCGCAACTATCCACTTGCTTTGCCTTACTACTTAATGCAACATAATATTCCACGTCAAGTTCATACAGGTTCTTCACATTAACCCAGATTTGCTTCACCTGTCCATTGGTTGTGTCTTAGAAAGGCTTTACTTTTTCCGAAGATCACATCATAACAATGGTCTTCCAAAACTGCTATAGAGATGAGATCCTTCTTTACGCCTGAAACAAACTTGACATATTTCAGGCGAAGAGGAGATCCCGACTCCCGCTTAAAGTTTACTATTCTAATGTCGATAGCATTGTACATTCCATCACCCCCAAGCTCAATATGCATCTGGAGATCTTTCTCCTCCAAGTCACTAACAAACTCTCTACACCCTGTCATGTGGAACGAGGCATATGAGTCCAAGTACCACACACTCTCCATCACAGTGCTAACCATGCATGCGATAAGGGTGAAGTCTAGCTCAAAAGGTGAAGGCAATGCTTCACTTCTTGCTCCTCCTGAGTTCTCCTTGCTAGACTTTTTATGTGGACACTTTGTATTATAGTGCTCGAATTCATGATAATTGAAGCATTTTATTTTGGACAAGTCTTTCGTCTTGCCCGCTTGCATGGATTTTGTTTTGGTTTGACATTTCTTCCCCTTTCCCTTCCTTCGCTTTCCAACTAATGTAATTTTTTCTCCATCCACACCCTTTGATGAACTTTCATCTCTGGTATTCTGCATAATCTCTTATACCAAATCGGACCATAAGTGCTCCCAATTTTGTAATTTCTCCCTCCCATTCACTAAGTCCTAGTAGCTATTCCAGCTTTTTGGAAAGCCTAGAAGAGTTAGGCTCACTTGGGAATCTTCTACAACATTCACACCAACCCCTTCAAGCTCATCTTGAATTTGGGTAAATCTGTTAAGATATTGTGAAATAGTGTCATTCTTCCACATCTTGATGTTTTGAAGTTTGTCTTTGAGGACCGGTTTTATATGGTCACTGTTATTCTCGAATAGCTCAACTAGTGCCTTCCATGTTGCGAAACGAGTTTCATTCCCATGGAGATTTGGGATAATGTGCTCCCATACCCCCTCCATGATTATTCTCCTCACCTTGGCTACATCTTTCTTCCGTCCAACTACGTTCTGGGCATCAGCTAATCCTATCTTTGGAATGTCTATCTTGACATATTCCAACAATCCATTGTCATAAGCATTGCCACCATGCGATCCTTCCCAGGAAATGAAATTCAAGATGCCTTCCAAGGCATACTCTAAACTCAGTCCATTGAAGGCCATTCTCCCAACTCTGAAGAGATCTTGCTACAATAAAGACGCAAATTCGAACATCCTCAAGAAGAAGTTTGAAATTCTTGTTCTAATGTGAATCTTGCTCTAATACCATGAAGAAATATGGCGATAGAACTGCAATTTCTCAATAAATTCAATCTAAATCAACAGAAAATTCTACTCTACTGCTCTGCGGAAGCTAATTCATAATTTAGAACAATATTCACAAACATGCATCAATCACATACACAAGTCCATATATTTCTCTAGGGGAAACCAACTGGTAAAATACCATCGAGCCTACTTACATTAATCAAATGAATAGAGAATGTATTACAATTGCTTGCCCACTCTGAGCACAACCTGCAAGTGAATAACCTCTCTTTGGTCAATGAGAAGCTCTGACACAGACTTAGTTGGTTTTGCCTCCACTTGAACTCCTATTTCCATGAGAAAATCCTGAGGAATTATGCCTCTATTTTTAAGGAATTTTACTCCAATTGATTACGCAAATCCCAAGGATTGATCATTAATTGCATGCAACACTTGTACACTCAAGACTAGTCTACAATTGATGTTAGACTGCCTTGGAATATCCACCACAACTAATAAATTCAAATTCCTTGCATGAATGAGAAATTTTTGGTTGATTGATCAGTTCACTGGATGATCTCTGAGTTAGACTTTTGTGACACTGCACCACTGACCTCCAACTAGTTTTATCAAAAGTTGGAACTAGTTTAACTTAATACAACTAGAAATCACTGAACTAGATTGCTACAATTTAGCAACGACACATGCTTAACTGAACTGTAAGTCCTCTAACTTGAATTTACTGAGCTAACTAAGTGACAAGAACCATGACACCTCAGTTAATTGCCTCCAAATTGTCTATTGATGTGGAAATTTTGAATTTACTTAATTTGAGCAAGGAAAAGTCAAATTAAGCCTTTCTTGCTACAATTTTCAACATTTTCCTTTGAAAAATTCTTGTTTTTTTTAGCTAACATTTGTCGTCTACCTCATAAAAATATATGTATGAATTCTAGAACAAAACTATCTTGAATGAGGAAAAAATGCAAGTCTGGCTTATGTCTCCACATAGAAGGGTAGCGAAATTAAACTAGTTTAACCTTAAGGTTCAGAATATTCCGCAAAGGTAGTCCATTGAATAAATTATAATAGACTACTACTAATACCAGATAATCCATCATCAAAATTCTCTGATTCTTTAAATAATTTGCCAATTGGAATGAAACTTCATTACAAATCACATTTTACCCATCAAACATGGTTTCATTTGAATGGGAATTATAGGATGTAAATAACAACAAAGATATATGTGAAGTTGATTCTCATTCCATTATCCTTGTAAACAACCAATATAATTCTCGATAAGGCTCTACTAATATTGAGATATCAATGGATGAGATATTTGCTGACATGTATTGAGCACATTTACACCCATTCCCTGAGAATTGATGAAAGAGCCTAGTTCAAGTAGCTTAAGTTTCCTATTCACATCAATTAACCTCAATATTATTTTAAATACCTTGGGAGCAAGCACACAAGGAAACAAGTTCCTTGAAATGAAAGACTTCAGGAGTTGAGTGTGCAGAGAAATGGTTGTCGAGAGTTATGTGGATACAATAATGATTAGTACTGCAACACATAACCTGTGGGGGGTGAAAAGGATTTGTTTTGAGCTACAATTTTCCAAACAAAATTTCAAAATTGAACAAAGTATGGAATACTCAAGATAAATGGGAGCTATCATATTTTGATGGATTAATAATGAATGAAGATGGGTGGGAAATTGCTAAGTTGATATGAGAAAAATGGATTAACAAACCATAATACAAACATTTTATAAAACATTTTACTTTTCTTTAATTACTGAAATCTCAATTTCAAGTCAGATTCTTTTACATAATTAAAAAAATCATTTGACAGACTTTCTTATTTTAGATCACAATTTTGGAACTTGTTCAAGTTTATTCATTGACCGCTAAGTGTGATTTAATCTGAGTTGTTAATTCACTTTTCTTTTATTTAATCGGGTTATTAGATGATTAAGAAAATATGGTATTTCTATTTTCTAATAAGGAACCAAATTTACAAGTTAAATTATTGAGCTTAATTTCACAACAATTGGATAGATTTATCACTTCATTTTAACCTCATAAGATTATAAAGCCATATCTAGTTTACAAGAACATTATAATTAATGCATTGTTTAATCTAAGTTGGATCTAGTTGATATATGTGTTAGGTCCCTATACTACTAGTGTAACCCCTTATTGTTATTAGTACAACCCCCTTATTATATTGTTGTGCCCATGTAGTCCCCATATTGTTATTATTGTGCCCCATAGAAACCCACTATTGTTATTATTATGCCCTTACATTATTATTGTTATGTCGGCTCTAATTATATTATGACCCCCTAGACTCCAATATATAAAAAGGAGGTCTTGTCATATGTATCATCCAAGAATTGTTCATTTATGTAAAGGAGGTTGCCCCCTCGAAGAGGCTTGTCTCTAAGGCATTCATCTATATTTTTTATCTTTTTGTGACCTGGTTTCCTAAAATTTGGTATCAAAGCTTTGGATTATAGGGTTTCACTGCTCCAAACAGGTCATCGTGGTATAAAAAAAAAAACCCATTTGAGAATAAATCTTTCTAAACCGCGCATCCGAATTTTAGATCTTGTCTCGCTATATTTTCGAAGATATGATATGAGGAATTTAGGATTTTTGCAAGCTCCAGAATTTCATCTAAAATAGGTCATCGTGGTATTTTCGCTATAACATTTTCACTACGAAGTTTCAGAAGCTAAAGAAAAACCCATTTGATAAGCAATCGTTTTGAATCTCGGGTCCGAATTTCAAATCTTGTCTAGCTATATTTTCGGATATATGATCTGAGGAAGTTAGGGTTTTTGTAGACTCCCGAACTACATCCTAAATAGGGGACCTTGGGAAAATCATCATAACTTTCTCTTTGAGCAACAAATTGAACTTTCGTAAGAAGTTACAGAAAGAGGACGGACTGTAGTTTTCGGTGCATAGTTTTCAAATCTGAAGGTCGAAACAGTGACATGTGGCACGTCGTACAAGTTCACTCTACTGAAAAATTATATAATCAGGTCATCTTAGGAGATTGGGCATAACTCTTTCTTCGAGAATCAAATTCTGATCAGACTTGTGGGGTTAGAAAGAGGACTAAGAGGGCTACTACAAGAGACAATTTCAGAACATTGATATCTGAAAGTATAGGGTTGTAGTCATTTCAAGGTCGAGCTCCTGAAATCAAGAAAACGCGATATGAGGAAGTTTGATGGAAAGGATCCCATAAATTGGATACTACAGATGGAACAATATTTTGATCCACATGGCGTACCACTGTTCAAAAGGTATGTATTGCATCTTGATATTTAGAACTGAATCAATTTTTATGGTATAAAGGGCTTTGTTCTCGTAAACGACTTGTTATGTGGTCAATTTTCACGAAAGAAATGATAGCACATTATGAGGATACAAAGAGCAACACCTTCTTTAGAGCAACACCACAACAATTGGAAGAAAAAAAGAGAAAAAAGGCTTTGTTACAAAGTGGAAAGAAAAATTATGGCAACAAGGAAGTCTACCCCTCACAACTATAAAGATGGAAGTGTTGTTTCTCCTAGCCTTCCACAACCTACAAGGGTTACACCACAACAATTGGAAGAAAAGGGAAAAAGGGGCTTTGTTACAATTGTGATAACAAATACATTAAAGGTCATAAGTGTGCTGAGAAGAAATTATTTTACATTGATTGTGGAGAGGAGGAAGAAAAGGATCAAGAAATGTCAAAAGAAGAGTGTATACACTAGGAACCAACCCCAGCGAAAGAAGAAATGAATCCGACCATATCTTGTAAAGCATTGGAAAGAATTACCACTCCTAAAACTCTCAAGATAGAAGGACATATCAAGAAGAAAAAGATTCAAGAAGTGAATGATCCAATCGAGAAAGAAGAAATGAATCCAACCATATCTTGTAATGCATTGGACAGAATTACCACTCCTCAAACTATCAATATAGAAGGACATATCAAGAAGAAAAATGTTCAAGAATTGAAAGATCACATCGAGTCTCAAGAAATCAATCCGACCATATCTTGTAATGCATTGGAAGAAATTACCACTCCTCAAACTACAAGATAGAAGGACATATCAAGAAGAAAAAGGTAAGAGTGTTGATTGATTCGGGCAGTACCCATAATTTTATTCATTATAAGATAGCCAAGGAATTGAATTGCTTCCTATATCCAGCACCAGAGTGTCAAGTGATGGTTGCAAGTGGAGGAGCCATAAATTGCTCTGGAAAGTGCCATAATATTAAGCTATCCATGGGAGAATATCGATTGAATAGCCCAATGCTTTCCATTCCAATGGGTGGTGCTGATGTTTTATTAGGAGTCCAATAGTTACAATCTTCGGGTACGATAGCTTTTCATTTTCAAGAACTTTTCTTGAAATTTTTTTGGGAAGGAAAAGAAGTTGAATTGAGGGGTATCAAAGGAGAACCTGGAAAGATAATAAACTCTAACACCATGACAAAGCTTCTAAATAAAGAACAACAGGGTGTAATTGCAAAATTATGTTCACTAGAGGATCCCACATCGAAATCATGTATTTCTCCAGATCTCCAAAACGTTTTGGACAATCAATCCAAGGTATTTGAGACTCTCAAAGGCCTCCCACCTATTCGTGATCATGATCATGCTATTCATTTGATTCCACGAAGTATTCCTCCAAACATCAGGCCTTACATATATCCATATGCCCAAAGGAGTGGGAATTCATTCAAAAGTTGCAGAAGATCCCAGTTCAAACAGTATTGCGAGAACTTGACAAGGAAGGAAAAATCATATTGAAACTTGAAACAGTCACAGAACTAAGAAATCGAAAGCTATGAAATAGATCAATTTCAGAGTATCTCATCAAGTGGAAGAACTTACCCACTGAAGATTCCACATGGGACGAGAAGAATTTATACAGAAGCATCAAAAGCTACTCAAGTATTGAGGACAACACTTTTTGAAGGAGGGGCATGTTAGGTCCCTATACTACTGGTGTAACCCATTATTGTTATTAGTACAACCCCCTTATTATATTGTTGTGCCCATGTAGGCCCCGTATTGTTATTATTGTGCTCCATAGGAGCCCACTATTGTTATTATTGTGCCCTTAAATTATTATCGTTATGTCAGCTCTAATTATATTATGACCCCTTAAACTCCTATATATAGAAAGGAGGTCTTGTCATTTGTATCATCCAAGAATTGTTCATTTCTGTAATGTTAAGGAAGTTTCCCCCTCATAGAAGCTTATTTCTAAGGCATTCATCTATCTTTTTTATCTTTTTGCGACCTGTTTTCCTAATATTTATTGATCTTATAAATTATAGAATTGACATCTATGAAGCATTATATCTAGGATTTCCTAAAGTATTTAATTTTTTGTACTTTCAGAACTATATTTTACCTTGGATTTATCTCATTATTTTGTCATAAAGTGAACCTTCACATCATATTGTTGTCACCTATAATATTTACTTAACTCAATTTGGGATTTCAAATAACTGATGTTTTGGATTCGCTTGTATTTCATCATATACTTTAAGGATACCTCACTTGGTTGTACAAAGCTGGCCACAAGTGAAGAGGAGAAACATTTACTTAACTCAATTTGGAATTTCAAATAACTGATGTTTTGGATTCGCTTGTATTTCATCATATACTTTAAGGATACCTCACTTAGCTGTACAAAGCTGGCCACAAGTGAAGAGGAGAAACACGTTTGGGTGATAGTGGTTCTTCTCCTACGATTACTTCAAGGTTACATTACTAATTATGCATTTTTCTGTTAAAAATTAATGGAGAGATATTAACTTTATCGAGAAAAAAATAAATCAACCAGCAACAAGCATTAAAAATATGGACAATATTTACCCTGGGAAACCCCCAACTCCGAGGAAAATACCATCCAAATGAAATTTCGTTAGATCCCTTAGCTAGAAGCCTAGCCAAGCTAGTCAAGTGTCCCTGGCCACTTACAATGAAGTCTTCACATCCTTTAAAGGTTCCATCACATGCAATTCCATGCGAAAATCACCGTAGGCAGTCAAAAAACCATGGGCCCAAAACCAGCACTGTTATCTCAGTCAACTTTGACTTGGGCTTCCATTGACTAAATCCAACCAAACTGGCCAAGTGAGTTAGCCCCACTCACTCTAGTCCCTCCCAACCCCAAAATTTTATACCCAAGGTATCTATTAGCCTAACATTCCCCCTATCACCAAGGTCTAACCCATACTTTACCAACAATTACCTAGGAGTTCACATGCCCTTACAAGGTTTTACAGTGGTATGCCCATTTACATGCAAAAATTGGCTCCATTGTAATTATTTTTAATCCCTTCTTGTTACATTTCTATGATCATCCTCTTGACTTGACACACTTCGTCCCTAATTCTCTCCTCAACCATGTACCACCACACTCTGTGAATCACTTTATTGATGGATTTTGTCAAATACTTTGCATGCAACGTTGACATTACCATTACCTTTTTCCAAACATTACCATGTTACCTACAATTTATATTCTCCACCATGCCCTCTTATTCCACCTAGGCAATGAATCCATTGCGCAAATCTATGATGTTCTACTCTTAATCCTGCAAACTTTCTCTTACAATTTTCAACAACTACCTTCAATTTTTCTTATGGGCTCCATTTGGAGCCTTTGAACTAAGATAAGGCTCAAAGGCCTATTTATTGTTGAGAAACAATGGAAAACCCTTAACATCCAAAAACTTAATCCTAGGAGATGAAACACCAAACTATGGGCCCCGTTTTGGCTAAATTGGTACATCAACTTCCCGGGGTCGTAACTTTGGCACACAATCTTCGTTTGACACGCACAATAGCTCGTTACAAAGATCTATCCAAGGACTACAACTTTGGGAAGAGCAACATTGGGCCATGTTCCCATGTTTCTCCTAGATTTCCCAAAACACATTGTTTAGGGCCTCAAAATAGCGCCAAAAGTTCAGGATCCGCAAAACTGCTAAAAATAGTAAATTGTGCTACAATTAAGGAAACTGAAAAACTGAAAGAGAAAATTGTGTGGGTCCAAGTGGGATAGGTGGGTGGCCACCAAAATCCCCCTGGATCATTCCTCCCCCCTTAGGAAGCAATGGTCCCCATTGCATTGAGTTCCTCCATCCGCTGAACTTGGTCCCTGGTCAGTTGTTCTACAATCTCTGATGTGTCCAGTAATGGTGGGAAGTATGGTAGAGGGTGTTCCACATTGAACATTCGATGTAACCAAAGGAATGGGGGAATGTTTTGCTCCAAAGCATTGTTCTCCACAACCTTGGTACTGATGTAAGGACCATGTCGCTTCTTGTACTAGTCATTTTTCAGAAAGGAACGGTGATATATCGACCCATTGGGTAGAGGTGCTATGGGAGTAAAATCGAATTAATGCTTGGCCTGGCAGTGCAACGGTACCCCTATGGGTGAGGAGAATATGTTCCCGTGTTCTTTTATGACTGCATCCATTTGTCGTTGCTGCTTCGTGGAAGAACCCTTCATGGGGGTCATGGATGTGGTGACGATCTTCCCCTTACTTTGGGAGCGGACCAGATAGAAAATAAATTTCCTAGTCCCTGAGATGATCTTGCTGCATTTCTTAGCAGAGATCAAAGAGGTGGTGGTGGGTGGGGCTACCTTCGATATCCTGTATAATGAATTATAAAAAGAAATAATAATAGAGCGAGGCCTTGACTCATACACAACATGTCGCCTCCACAAGTATGGTTGGCCTAATAATACATCACAAACATCCAGACATGCAACATCACACAATACCTTGTCTGTGAAGGGTTTGATGCTGTAGGGAAGGAAGAACTATTAGCGAACTCGAAGATCTCATCCTTGGTGAAGCCACCCGATATTGTACGACTATAGGTGTGGTGTAGTAGGTAGGCCCAACTGTTTCATGACCTCTACTGAAATGAGGTTATTTTGGCTCCCACTATCAACAATGAATTGCAATAGTGAACCCTTCACCCACATCTAGGAGTGGAAAAGACGCTCCCCCTCCTCTGGATCTTTGGTCTCATTCTTCTAGATCTTGGCGGTGGCAACAGTGGCGCTGGGCTTCGCGTCAATGATCTGCTTCCCTTTGCCATTCCCCTTGTCGGGTTCTGACTCTAGGTTGGAACATGCATCTGATTCTGAAGCCTTCAACTCAGCGACCAGTGACTGCTTAGTCTGACACTCACTTGTGTTGTGAGTGGGGCTCTTATGGAACTCACACCACTTTCCTGTCTCCTTCTTCGACTTCATGGTGTTGTTCTTTTCTTGTGGCTTCGACAGGTTGTCTTGGGTTGCCCGGTCTTCAATTTGCCCTTGGTTCTGTGATTTGGGGAAGCCTTTCCCTTGCTTCAGATTCGCAGATCCAAAGTCTCACTTCTTCTGTTTAAACTTCTACTCAATTTTGAAAGCATATTAGTACGTCGTGCCAAGCGACGAGATGTTTAGGAACTCCATCTCTTCCTAGATGTACCTGTGTAGGCAGCAGTGGTATTTGAGTACCAAATGTGGCTCAAAATCCTTGATACCCAATTGTGTGCGAAGGCTATGAAAAATGTTTGTGAACTCTAGCACATCTTGGTCTCTTCCCTTACACAACGTGGTCCACTTTATGTATTTGTCCTCGTAGCTTTTCACAGGGTAGTACTGCTCCTTGATAGCATCCCGGAATGAATTCAAGGTGGGTGTGCCTGAAAGTAGTGAGCCCATACTTTCATCCTTCTGCTCGCAGTAGGTTTCCCACCTATCCTTGACATGGGAGCCTGCTTTGAGAAGAAAGAAAATAATCTTTTCCCGACTGGAAAAATCATTAAGAGGCAAATACACTTCTAGTAGATTTAACCATTTATCTACGGCATCTACGTCTATCTGACCCTCAAAATATGGGGGTTTCAAAATTAACTTGTACCTTAAAGTGTGTGGTGTTTCCAAAGTAGTTGTTGGAAGCTGATGCGTCACCCTTGGGTAGCCGCTAAAGGATTTGGGCAAAGTTTTCCATCATTGCATTCCTTTACCACTTAAGGGCTTCTTTGAGCAATATTTTGATAGGATCTCCTGCCCCTTCGTCTTTCCTTTCATCCGCCATCGGAGTCTGTCGAGATTTTGAGACTGGTCTTGCAAAGGTTCGACCAATTCAAGCCCTAACTCCTTATATCCCGACCTCGTTGGGGACATACAAAGAAAAACAGAGAAAGCGCAGACCGCTCTGATACCATTGATCCGAATTTAAAAAGAAACGCAACAAATTACATAAATACCATAAATACGAAGATGCAGTAGAAATAATACTCCATTTCATTAATGTAAAACACTGAAATATGCATACAAATAGAAATGGAAATAAACCAGCTAGGGTGATGGTAGCTTATCTCTGAGAAGAGATGTGACGGCTATATGCCTCTGAACTGTGTTACAATGAGGCTCGAAGTCCTATTTATTGTTGAGAAACAATATAAAACCCTAAACATCCAAAAACCCAACCCTAGGAGATGAAACGCCAAACTCTGGGCCCTGTTTTGGGTAAATTGGTACATCAACTTCCTGAGATTGTAACTTTGGCGTACGATCTCCATTTGACACGCACAATAACTCATTAGAAAGATCTATCCGACGACTACAACTTTGGGAAGAGAAACATCGGTCCATGGACCCATGTTTCTCCCATATTTCCCAAAAAACGTCGCTTAGGGCCTCAAAATGGCTCTGGAAGTTCTAGACCTGAAAACTACTAAAAATAGTAAATTGCTACAATTAAGGAAACTAAAACACTGAAAGAGACGGTTGTGGGCATCCAAGTGGGATAGGTGGGTGGCCACCAACATCCACCTGGATCAGGTACCTGGACCAAAATCAGATCTGCAAATAAACTCTACATTGATCTCTTCATCACTAAGCCAGATAAACCCTTAGCAATAGAGGTATCCCTCCTACGCCAATATATGGATTTGATACCACATGTTAATAATTAATAGAGATATATTAACTTTATCAAGTGAAAAATAAATCAACTAGCAACAAACATTAATAATATGCATAATATTTAACCTGGGAAAACTCGAACTCCTGGGAAAATGCTATCCTAATGAAATTTCATTAGATCCCTTGGCGAAAATGTTGGCCAAGAGATTCTTCACTACTCACGTCCTTAGCCCTACAATGAAGTCTTCCTAGCCATTTAAAGGTTCCATTGCATGAAATTTCATGGAAAAATACCATGGGCAGCCAAACAACCATAGGCCCAAAACCACTACTATTAGCCCAGTAAACTTTGACTCTATCCCCCCCCCAGTGAAGCTTAGCTAACATTTTCCACTTAGATGTGAGTTGAAAAGTTAATATATGGTTATGACTCATCACATCTTACATATCCTTTCTAATCAAATACATTTCTCTTAGACCATTCTTGACAACAAGACTTTTACTCATCTAAAGCATGTCTTTTGTTTAACCCCTAGTGTATGCTTTTACAAATCTCATTAGTATTTTGAGTTTGACACTTTCAAGCATGATATTGTTGAAGTCCTCGACGAGGCAAAACATCTAGTCTATCATTCTAAAATATTATTCAATGTTATTAAATGCAAAGCTATGGTACAATGCCTATGACGACTAGTGTTCAAGTACACAAATATTGAAGACACTAACTACCAAGAAAATAATTTTTCTTACATACAGAGCATCATTTGTTTATTTTTCTAAAAACTAAAATTAAACTATAACAACAATGTCAACCAAATGGGCCTCATATATTTAAGTTGTTTCAACTACTAATTTAAGTACAAGAAAGCCACAACCAATATATATTCGATATGATTAATAGTATTCCTCTTTCTACACTTACCATGACGCTTAATATGAAGGTAGCTGCCAAAGAATTATGGAGAAAGAAATACATTGCTAATCCTTATTATGGTCATATGCTATAAGGTAAACCAAGTATCCATTTTATATTTCTAAAATTGAGATTGTTGGTGATATAAATTGACTCAAACGTCTACACCTGTTAAGGAAGAGAGGTTTCTCCTTAGCAAGGGGGGGCACGCTTCCACCCATGGAGGTAATTTTGCCATTAATAGAAGTTTTTGTCATTAAGATTGTCATTTTTTGGCTTATAACATGCATAAATAGGTGACTTCCTTTCTCTATAGTGGCATTATTTTTTTTACATATAAAATTAGCAATTGTATTTTACAATCATTATCCATTTCCTTGGATTATATGCTTTTACTTGGATTTTCTAGGAAGCTAATCTTAATACCTCAAGGAAAAAGAATTACAACTCAAAAAATGCAAATCCGTTTACACTCACGTTTGGAAAATATTGGCTTCCTCCTTACCACCATCTCTAATTATGATTATGTATTCCTCAATCACTTTTAGAACACTTTCAATTTTTCTAGGTTCTAAATTGCAAATTTTCACATACTTTCATCTCCAATTAGATGGGAAAACATAACCAATCAACCACATACTCATTTATACTCTTCATTTGATCTATCGTAAACATAAATAATGGTATGATTATATCCACATTGTATACAACAACTAGAATAGAATTGCTCACAATTCTATGGGTCATTTTCTTGTGAAGTATCCTATGATTTTGAGCATCTTAAGGCCTGTTAGATATTAGCCATGCTCCTTTCTTCTATTTCCCCCTTTTAATAAAAAAAACCATAACCTTCTCTTTATTTCAAGACACCTTAGTATATAGATTGATAACTAGCTCCAACTTGCTCTTGGACAAGCACTTACCAATTATAAAGCCTAACCAAATAGACATTGTGTTGTAACATTATTCTGCATTTTTACATTAATATGTCAAAAAATTGACAAAAAAAGAAGGAAATATGAAAAGGGATAAAAAATGAAAAATATTGACAAAAAAATAGGAAATGAAATCCCTAGAGAAAATAATTTCAGCGATGTGCATTTAAATGTCGCTATCAGATTTTGAAATATTAAATTTGTTGCTAAGTTAAAACTTAGGATAAATTGATTTTGATGTTTTTATCGCATTTTATAAAGTTAGGATATGACAAAATAATTTTGTCGGATGAAAATAAAGTTCGCGTTGGATGAAAAGGTTCTCATTCACTCCACGGGGATTAATGACAGCTGAACCTTTTCGATTCCCACCCCCGCCCCCCCTCAAAGCACTCCCAACTGTTAGCATGAGGGCGGGAGGCCCGAAAAGAAGTCTCTGCCCATATTACCGAAGCATACGTGGGGAACGCTAAAGGATTTTCTAGTGTCACCTACAAAATACGACAAATCACCAACACCTCCCCCTCCCCCCCCCCCCAAAAAAAAAGCCACCTCTGCTCCCGCCATTGAGTATATCCTCTACCAACTATCTCCGGCCAAGTATCTCCTCTTCCACCACATATCTTCCGCCACATAACCACTACCTCCTACCACTCAACCCTTGCCACTTGGTCAACCACATCATCATCCTTCCACATCACCTACCAATTAGCCTTCAAAATCTCCTGTGAGTTCTTATGAACATTACAACATTTATTCCCACCATATACATGTTTTTGTCAATTAAGCCCATGCTCCAAAGCCGTATTTTTTGTTATTATGCACCCGATTAGGCCAATTATATAAAAATCTGTAACGCCAATTATTCAGTTCCTTTACTAGCTATCTGATTCTATAGAACGAAGAACACCCTGCCATCAACTGTCAACATTCAAAAGCAAATTCTTCCAGTGTATAATTGACAGTTTTCATGGGTAACCCTGTCTTTAAACATTTCTTCTATTCGAAGTTTTCTTATGTCAGAGCTTTCCGTCCAAATCTTCTTAGCATTTTCCTTCTGCCCCTGATTCTCTGTCATATAAAATATCGAACCATAAGGGAAAAGTAAAGGCCATAGACAACAATCCCCTTATTCCTCCAGTTCCAAATTTCGACAAATGCCCTTTAGTAGACACCCAACATAAGATCGCAGAACCCATTTTAGAATTTGACCTTTATGGACTACACAATTGGGTCAAGCAAAAATATATGGACAAAAGTGATGAATTAAACATCTGGGAATCCTTTCTCCCACAGTTCGTCTTTCATCATACTCATGTCTACCCAGAATTTTCTGTCTAGTGTCATTTTAAATATTTACCTAGTCTAAGGGTTGTCATTTCCTAATGCAATGAAGTTTTCTTCTCTTCTTCTCCTGAAAGCATCTATCAAGCCCTAGAAATTAAACGTGAGCCTTCCCAACACCCTTTTTATGTTCAAATCCTTAATGGAATCATATAACAGACTCACTTTCCCTCAAAGACCCTAGTTATTTGAATATTTCCTTCCTGAGAATGTTGACCTGCCTAGGACTAGTCCCCCATATCCAACTTCTATCTTTCTTAAAATGTCCAAGCATGTCATTTCCATGGTAACTTGATTGCTCGGATACTATACTGGTCAGTGGGTAGATGAGATAGTATTAGGATTTTTGCCCACTTTTGCAGTTGGTAAACAACCCTCTCTACTTTTCAACTATAGTCAATCTTTAGCCAATGAAATTCATGAACAGTTGGTTAATTACAAATCAGAAGGTGTTTTCAAATACCAGTCAGTCCTAGTTTATCTTATGTTATATTATCAAGTAGATACATTAAAATTTTCTTTACAGAACACTGATAGTAGAGGTAATCCTTGGTCAATCATTCAATGGACTTCTCTGGCTAGATATAACTCAGAGGAGCATTCTTATACCAATTTTGTTGAAAAATTCTTGTATAACTCACTATGTTTGTTAAGCAGTGATGTCATTCCCAAGATTTCTCCTAAGATTAAGAAATTTTTACACTTATCAGAGCAGGCCAAAGTGGGAGAGTGGTATTTATACCATAACTACACTGAAATCAAAGTCTATGGATCAGAATTGCCTCCATACAAATTGCTAATTTATGTACCTATCAAGATTTTTGCATTGGAGTACAACAGGCATATGTTAAACATGGATGAAGTGCACTCTGTTTCCTATAAGAAGAAGGCACAGTTTAAACTGAAATCACACATAGAACCATACATTGTCAATACCAGAGTTGTTGCAAAAGAAATATATGCAATCTTGAGCCAAATGAAGTTCAAGCTCAGCTTGTCCTGCTCATATGATCATAAGGGTATTATTTCTAAGCTTAGGCAGGAGCAGAAACGCACTTCTTATGCACAATCACCGAGGCCTGAGATTGAGCAATATGTCAATCAAGAAAAATGGATGGAAGGTACTTTACTGGAAGCCGAAGGATGACTGGTCACTTAGTCATCCATGTAGACACCTATTTATAAAGAGAAGGAGAAGAAGAGGGAAAGCGAACCAATGTCTCCTACAGACTCTAACAATCCAGATGCAAAGTTCATTGTTTTTAAAACGAATAAGGACCCTAAGGCTACTCAAAAAATTAGATTCTCCAATTAATCCCCTATTTAGATCTCAAATAATAACTATTTAGGATACAACTGCAGATGAAGGTAACACAAAGTAGCCAGCAACACTGGCCTTATCAAGGACACCTATTACTCCTTTTACTCAAGTAGAAGAAATAGTACAATCAACTATTGTTGAAGCAAATGTCCAATCTCCAGTGTCTACTAGCTCACAGGTTTCTATTCAGGATAGTATCTTTTCCAGATACAGAGAAATAAAGTTAAAGAATGAGGCTCTGAAGGCTTCTACTTACTCTGAATTTTGGAAGCAAACAACCAAGACCCAGCATAAACTACTTTTTTCACTTGATGTAGAGAAAGGACAATTCCAAATGGCTTTCATTGAACCTCTAGTACTAGCCCCCACAAGTATTGAAGACTATGAAGCCTCCATCTTTGCCACTGACACTAAGAAAATACATGAAATAGATCAGATTGATCTACATAAGCAAACATGATACCTCACATTTTCATCGCTCACTAGCTCAGCCATAATTGTTTCTAAGTTACAGTCATATTTATATAAATATGAACTGTCAATTAAAGATTGAAAAAAAATCCTCATTTTCAAAGCATAATAGAATCAAATCTCTGGAGGATTTGGTCATAAAGCTAGGACATGATCCTAAAGACGTTAAAGTAGTAGAAGAGTTAATCAAGAATAAAGAAGCAAATATCCAAGCATTGAGGAAGCAATTGTAGCTACCCTCCACAGAGCATCCTCAAGCTAAAGTGGTTGCAAATATAGAGTTGGAAAAAAAGAAACTTTTTACTATAGCAATGGAGCAGAATGCACAGATACAGAAGATGAAGCAGGCTATGGAAGCACTATTGGAAGAAAAAAAAACAATGGGAAGCAATAGGGTATCTACATCAAGCACAGGTACAAAGGCAAAAACTTCAGTGAGGACAACAGTTTGAGATCCCACAAAAGGGGTTACAAGAGCTCTCCATGAAGTGTCAGTTGTTAGTCAGAAAAGGATAAATTGTCATTAAAAATTGGCCAAGGTGTAAACTCGAAACCGACAATCCATATCTGTCAGAATTACAGAAAAATTATGGACTCATGCAGCAAGTGCAGAAATATGAACATCAATGTTTTGTAATTCAAATGTTAGCTGAGGCTAAAAACAGTATTTGGCAGAATATAAATGCCAATATAACAAATATGTGGCCTTCCATACAAAGTATTTTTGAACAGGAGGAACTTGTACCCAGAGTCAAAGCAGCGATAGAAAACACAAAGGTGGATTTCGAACACACGCTAGAGGAAGCACAAAATATCATCAATCTATTGAATTCCAAAACCAAGGAGGAACTTGAAGACCTCAATATTCCAGACAGAACAATGTTGACCAATGGTTGTCATTGATGTCAACCCAAGCAACTCCAGGGCTACCCCGATATTGCATGGGCATTTTGACTTGACAACTTACTCTATTCTGAGTCAGGGGTCTTCTATATGGATTCTATGTTTGAAGATGTTTCCATTGATATATGGCACACAAAGTAATTCTTCACCATTTTAGAGATATTCAACTTTGAAGTTAGTAACCCCAATTAGTGGGCTAAGACCCTATGGGGTTGTGGCATGGCACTCATAATTCGTTGTGGTCACTGAATAGTCAATAATTAATAAATAAAAAATTTGGTCCTAAAATCCCTCCAATGTTCACTTGTTGAGGACCCTCTCAACTCAAGACATTCATATAAATAATGACCCTCATATCCTCCTCTAGTAGGGATTTTGTGGCATCAAACATGTCATCGTGGCATTTTCGCAATAACATTTTTTCTGCGAAGCGAAAATTAAAACCCATTTGACTCGAAATCTTGATGAACCTCATGACCAAATTTCAGATGTTGGTTCGCTATATTTTCAGAGATATGATATGAGGAAGTTAGGGATTTTGCAGGCTCCTGAATTCCAGACAGAACAATGTTGATCAATGGTTGTCATTGATGTCAACCCAAGCAGCTCCAGGGCTACCCCGATATTGCATGGGCATTTTGACTTGACAACTTACTCTATTCTGAGTCAGGGATCTTCTATATGGATTCTATGTTTCAAGATTTTTCCATTGATATATGGCACAGAAAGTAATTCTTCACAATTTTAGAGATATTCAAGTTTGAAGTTAGTAACCCCAATTAGTGGGCTAAGACCCTGTTAAACAGACATGGTGAACGACAAACAAATAGAAAGATAAAGCATGCATTGCAATTTTTATTAACAATAGATGTACATTTATAGTACAATATGGTGACCGTTGGGATTCACATCCCAAGGTCCCTTGGACTACTTAGTCCATTCGGCTTCCACACTAACCCATTAGGATTAGGTGTCCAACATTCCCCCCCTTTAATCCGAAGGTTATGTATGAGTCCAAGAAAAGAGCTGTATACAAAATGTGCAATAATATGCATGGCACACTAGGGTGAATGTGCTCTCTGAAATGTTGGTATAAAAGGGGGTGTGGTTTAAGGATGGCCACCAACACTGGAACGCTTAGTGCGCAGTTCCCGGAACTCTTCCAAAACTGGCAAGAAGCTGAAGTCTTCTGCTAGAGGAAGTGATCCTATTGTTTTAAAGAGGGAAACCTTCAACCATAAAAGGGAGGCCACACCCTGCATAAAAGGTAAAACTTCAACCTGAAAAGGGAAGTCTCAACCTGTGATGGTTTAAGGATGACCAACAACTCTGGAATGCTTATGCAATTCCTAGAACTCTTCCAAAACTGGCAAAACGCTGAAGTCTTCTGCTAGAGGAAGTGTTCTCGATTTTGTTCCCGGAACTTTTCCAAAACTGGCAAGAAGCTAAATTCTTCTGCAAGAGGAAGTGTCCCAGATCGCCAACTGAAGGCATGTTCGAGCATCTTTGTCTCTGGATACAACTCTGAAACTGATGTGGCAGGTTGTGGCTCAGGCTCGCTTGGATGCCGAATCTGTAGAGGAGCCCCTCTAAAGTTGTGTGAGATGGACTCCAGATGAAATCGATAAATGCATATATTACTTTTGTTCTCCTCTTCACAGAGACAAGTCTTATTGTCTGTAAAATTTATTGTTGTAGCGTTGAATAGAGAGTTTGAAGCCAGTGTTTGAAGCGTTGAATAGTGAGTTTGAAGCCTGACTAGATAAATTTTTTGCCTTCCTTTCTAGCAGCAGTATATATATTACAGTGGCAACAAGCGCTCAAACATTTTTTGCAGAGATATATATATATGGTGATATATGTATGATCAATAATGGCGTAGCCTCTACGTTAGCTTCATACATGTGTTGGAGGGAAAATCGATTGCGAGCAATAAAGACAGCAGATCCTCCAAGTGCTCTCTTTGCGTCAGCATCTTTGACAACTTATCCATATTGCCTACAAAAAAAATGAAAGTCTTTGTTCTCTGAAGCAACAGCAATTTCAATATTTCCACTCTCCACTACTAAGTTGAAACGTGTCTTCTCATCTTTGACAAAGTGAAGAGCCACTTCCGGGAATCCCTTCTGCTGCAGGCAACTGACAGAATTCCCTGATTCCAGAATAAGAAGCTGTGGCGTCCATGTTTTTTTCCACACTGTCGGTGTCGTCTGTGGGAAATATTTAAATACGTTTACTTTATATCAGCAAAAGGAAGTGTACTATAGCCTTCTGGAACTTAATCTTCCTGTTTGAGCTCTTTCAAGAAGTCATTGTTATCAACAAAGACCACTTTCCAGCCATCAGGGTCAAGAAAAGAAGTTATTTTAGTGTTGATCCATGGTATTGGCCCTGGTTCGCATGTTATTTTCCCTCCATGTTCTTGTGTAACTACCCGAAGAGCCTCTGCACTCTTGTATACATCATCTACCTGTGCATATGCATTGCCTCTAGTGTATTCCTTTACACCATAATTGTATGTTAGCTCAAGAACTGTTGTCTCTTCCTCATTGGCATATCCCAGCATTGCTATTGTATACTCGTAAGAAGGCTTATCTGATTTTCTCAGGAGTTTCATCCCACATGCCTTTTCATAGAAATTGATGGATCGATCAAGATCACCAACACGAAGCATGATGTGTATGAAATTTAGTCTGAAAAATACCGTATAGTGCTATGCCTTTAGAGATACACCGTCCAACCATTACTAACTGTGGCAGATATTTAAATATGTTTACTTTATCAGCATATATATATTTCAATATGACTTGGAGAAGTTCAGGCATCTTTGTCTCTGGCTACAACTCTGAAACTGATGTGGCAGGTTGTGGCTCAGGCTCGCTTGAGGTGGCTTTGAAGCTTGTAGATGACCATCATTTCCCCCCCGTCAGATACAAGGTGAGAAGATGGAGAAAACTCAACTGCAAGACTGTTCAATATTCTGGAACAAGTTCTGACATGTGTTTGAAATATCTTCTTGGCTGTTGATGCCCATTCCCAAGAAGCGATCCATCCTAGATGAATCTTTGTTCTTGCAGGGTGTTTGTTTCTGAAGCATCTATTTGATGAATGACTAGTTTTATGGCAGTGCTTACATGGATGAAGATCAAAACAGTGATCTTTCAGATGGCCAACTCGGTCACAGTGTTGGAATTTCACGATCTCTTGTTGTTGTTGCTGTGGAAGAGGAG
>APFE030388219.1:4598-41114 GCA_000404065.3 Pinus taeda | reverse complement strand
CTGGAATGCTTATGCAATTCCTCGAACTCTTCCAAAGCTGGCAAGAAGCTGGAGTCTTCTGCTAGAGGAAGTGTTCTCAATTTTGTTCTCCGGAACTCTTCCACAACTGGCAAGAAGCTGAAGTCTTCTACTAGAGGAAGTGTCCCACATCGCCAACTGAAGGCATGTTCAGGCATCTTTGTCTCTGGCTACAACTCTGAAAGTGGTGTGGCAGGTTGTGGCTCAGGCTCGCTTGATGTGGCTTTGAAGCTTGTAGATGACCATCCTTTCCCCCCCTGTCAGATACAATGTGAGATGATGGAGAAAACTCAACTGCAAGACTGTTCAATATTCTGGAACAAGTTCTGACATGTGTTTGAAATATCTTCTTGGCTGTTGATGCCCATTGCCAAGAAGCGATCCATCCTAGATGAATCTTTGTTCTTGCAAGACGTTTGTTGCTGAAGCATCTGTGTGAAGAATGGCTAGTTTTATGGTAGTGCTTACATGGATGAAGATCAAAACAGTGATCTTTCAAATGGCCAACTCGATCACAGTGTTGGCATTTCACGATCTGTTGTTGTTGTTGTTGTTGTGGAAGAGGAGCAGAGTCTGGAACAGCGGAAGCTGAACTGTCATGAGTAGCAGGTGAACTGTCATGAATGAAACCAGCACTTTGAAACTGAATGGGTTTTGAGTAGTCTGGAATATGAAAGGACAAGTCCTTGTCATATCCAAGACCGGTTCTGTGCTTGTTGTGGACAAGCTGTTCCCAAGGTCTGATGATGGGCTTGGGAAGTGCAGACTGAGTTTCTGCATCTGCATGTACAACTGCTGCTTTATTTGAATGAACAGGAACATTATTGACTTGCTATTTATGGGAGTTTGTTTCAATCTTCTGAACAGAAACAGGTTCAGAAAGATGACTCCATCGCTGTAGTTCTTCTTGCTGCAGCTTTGTCTCAAGCTGCAAAAACTCAATATTCTCATGTGCAGTTTGCAGAGAGGTTTGGATGTCAAAGAGAGTTTCTTTGTTAACTTTGACCATCTCATCAACAGTGGAATAAATTAGGATATTCAATAACTTTAATGCATCTTCAAGTCTGGCCATTTTTCTTCAATGTCACTTAAAAACTGATCACAACTGAGGCAACAGCAACAGAAAAATAATATTGTACTCTTACTACAAGATCTTGTAAGGGCTTGTCAAGTGGCAACAATGTCGCGAAAACTACAATAAACATTTCTCGTCAAGCTACAATAAACATTGGTACAATTGGGCACATGGTAAATCAACAGTCCACATTTCATTTCAAAAATGAACTGGAGCATAACATCACTCTTAAACTGGGATATGCCAATGCAAAAAAATATATAAATGTGAAGATGAGTGTTGTCCTCAACTTCAAACTTCAGAGCATCTGACTGCTATGGAAATCATGCAAAATCTCTACAAGAAACAGCTCCAAAATCTCTACAAGAAACAGCTCCAAAAATGACTTCCAAAAATGTCTTCAAAAATGCTTCAAATTCACTTCATAATGCTGATCAGAGTACAAGTTTTTGATATACCCAATGCGTATACGCAGCAGCACCGTTTAAACAGACTGTTCTTTATAGCTATATATTCATGCGAACCATTTCATGTTAGTCCGATATAGATTGATATTGGGATTGGGTTTCTGCCTTATTTTGACATTGGAGAAACTCGATCATTCGAAACCCTAAACAAAATTCCAGAGGCAAAATCCCTAAAAGGAAATTTGGGGTCTAAGTGCTTCGTTTCCTCTGTCATGCGCTTACCCCAGACCTCTGATTCATTGGCGAGCGGTCGCAAGAGGAGGAGGTCGCAGCCTCGAGCATGTGATTGTGAATGGGACTGTGATAGGGCTACAGCTTGCAAGAAACACAAGAAGGTCGAGGATAAGGGTTTGGCTAACCGGAGCCGAGAAGAACATTCCAACGAAAAGGGTAAAGATGACAGCAGTAGGACGTCTCCAGGTCCGGTGCAACGCCGGAGCTTGCGGATTCAGGAAATTTTACAACATCACGAGCATTTCGAAGAGGATCGAGCTGAGGAATGTGTACACGCAACAAACATATGCCAAATGCTCATATGAAAAAATCTTTTGATTAAAAACTTCAACAGAGCACGCGATTTTTCAGCGTTCTTGGTTTTGAAGAAATGAACTCAACGCCAATGTTGCATTCCAAACTCATGTTTACTACCTTAAAAAGACCAACACGCACCCTAATTCGCAGAGATAATTTAACGCAACATACGGATTCAATGCACTACGCACTTTCCAGTGAACAAACAAGCCACGAGAGTGCTGTCAGTGGCAGATTCATATTTCCACACACTGTCTCCTAAAATGCATTCAAAGGCGCCGCCTCAATTTGAAAATGGAACTGCCGGTGTTAGAAGATCCTGGGATGAGGACAATCCTGAAATAATTGAAAATGCTTCTCTCCAGCTCTTTTGCATAAGTCGGTTTCGGGTGACAGTCTGGTCGATTTGTCCGTTTGTTTGTTTGTATGCATCCGGCTAAGGGGCCAGGGCTGTACCCAGACAATCATCCACGCATGAATCCAAATTTTCACCTCTGAAAGGGCAAGGGCCGGAAACACCCTGTCCTCCAGATCTGAACACAATTCTCACCTCCGCACGCTGCAAAACCAAATCTTTGCCCAATAGAAATTAGTGGCATCTCGAAAATAGCAAAACACAATTGTTGTATTGCAGGCAAACTATAGGCACCGAGTGAACAAACAAGCCACGACCTTCCATTGCTGTCTACCAGCGATCATGTAGAACAATCATCGGCACATAGACAACGAACAGGCCAACCGGTCTCCAATGCGTATCGGGAGTTTAACCACCAATATCCACACCGATTCTTCAACTGATTCAAACTTTTCAATGCTCAAGCCCGTCTGTTATTCTCCATGTAGGTTCCATTGTCCTTCATGGCCTATCATAAAAATTCCGTCAAGTAAAAATCTTTTTACAAAGCAGATAAGTTACTGTTTTGTGTCGCCCTTCATATGGCCCTTGCCACCTATCAGACTACAAAGATAAATGTAAAGCCGTCTTTGTAGCAAAACTGAAATGACTTGTCTATACCATACGCAGGTTCTCATTGCAATTCTCATACCATACGCAGGTTTCAATTCAGATACCCTACGCAATTCTCATTGATACCATCAGGCGTGTCATACCTTACCTTCGTTACCTTCAGAATTTTGCAGAATAAGTTACCTTCAGGTTCTCATACGTTACCTTCGGAATTTTGCAGAATACGTTACCGCAATTCTCATTGCAGGGAGACTTCATAACTATACAGGGATGAGCTTGTAATGATAAAAACACGAAATAACCTGAGGAGCATGGAGAAAAATGTCAGGGTAAACAGTACGCAGAGAATAACGTCTCATTGCAGGTTCTCATACCAGGCAATGCAGAATTTGCAGGTTCTCATGTCAGGCTTCAACAGAATTCGGCGCTACTGCTATCAGCGCAATTCCTCCAACTGAGCCAGCGATTATACTCTTCAGAAAAAGAGTCTTCAGGCAGCGTGCGTTTCATTCATGTATGCAGCTTCAGGTGTGGGACAGAGGAGCAGAAGGCAGGCAGTGCAGGTGTGACAGACAGAGTGCAGGTAATGAAGACTAGGCCAACACTATTCAAGGCAACTCAGACCAGTTGCTCAGGGAAAACAGGCCACTCATCATGGCTCTGATACCATGTTAAACAGACATGGTGAACGAGAAACAAATAGAAAGATAAAGCATGCATTGACAATTTTTATTAACAATAGGATGTACATTTATTAGTACAATATGGTGACCGTTGGGATTCACATCCCAAGGTCCCTTGGACTACTTAGTCTGTTCGGCTTCCACACTAACCCATTAGGATTAGGTGTCCAACAGACCCTATGGGGTTGTGGCATGGCACTCATAATTCGTTGTGGTCAATGAATAGTCAATAATTAATAAATAAAAAATTTGGTCCTAAAATCCCTCCAATGTTCACTTGTTGAGGACCCTCTCAACTCAAGACATTCATATAAATAATGACCCTCATATCCTCCTCTCGTAGGGATTTTGTTGCGTCAAACATGTCATCGTGGTATTTTCGCTATAACATTTTTTGTGCGAAGTGGAAATTAAAACCTATTTGACTCAAAATCTTGATTAACCTCATGACCAAATTTTAGATGTTGGTTCGCTATATTTTCAGAGATATGATATGAGGAAGTTAGGGATTTTGCAGGCTCCTGAATTCCATGTCAAACATGTGACATTAGGAAAATCGTCATAACTTTCTCCCTGAGCATTGGATTAAATTTTTGTAAATAGTGGCAGAAATGGGATGGGTTGTAGTTTGTTGGCTATCATTTTAAGGGCCTAAGGTCGCAACAATGACACAACGCACTTCATACAAGTTTTCTCTACTGAACCAGTATATAATCAGATCATCGTGGGAGATTGGGCATAACTCTTTCTTGAATAATCGAATATTGATCAGCCCTGTGGGGTTGGAAAGAGGACTTAGAGCACTATCACAGGATGAAATGTCAGACCCTACATATATGAAATTACATAGATACAATTGGTTCAATATCGAGTGCCTAGAATGCAAAAAAAACATGCATTCAAGGATCACTCTAATAAGGACCACACATCAATAGTCAAGGGTAAGTCTCCTACAGCAAGGTATGTGTGATTAGTGTTTACACTTGAATTTTGAGTATCATCTCTGACATATGTTTTTGGAGGACAACATAAGTATATACAAGGTCTTGGTTATATCTCTATGTATCTATATGTCACTGTTAGTTTTGATAGCATATTTTGGATGTCCTATTCTTGATACTACACATTTGATGCTACACCGAGTCTACTAAATCTATATGATGTTGTAAGTTCATGTTAATTGTCTTGTCATAGTTGATAGAATGCTCTCTGTTTTTGTACTTAGAACTTGGTCCATCACACGTCTAGGGTATGTCATTAGTTTTTATTGTATATATTTTTAGGTCAGTTTTAAATATAGTCTTGCATAGAGTCCAAGCCTATATCAAGAGTGGGAGTCTTTGTCTACTACTGCAACAAGTCAACGACAAAAGTGACAAGCACACTTCAGGTACGCATTGTAATTTTAATTTATATTTATTCGTTATTATGCACATACATGTGTTTTGCATGGAGAGTTAAGTTTAAGGGTATTTTGTTTTGTTTTGGGATAGGTTTCGTCGAGCAAATTTTGCATGCAGGTAGAAGAAGATTCAAGTACAATATCAAGCAAGTATTCAAGAGCAAAAGTATCAAATCCAAGGAAGAATTGCAGCGGGACATCCTTTGAAGACATGACAGGCATTCATATATTGTGAAGAAGTGTCAAGGCCAAGAGTCATCATTGTAAAGTTGTAAAAGAATCACTTGTAAAAGTGTCATCATTAGAAGAGTCATTACTGTAAAAGTTTCAATCTGCCTAGAGACAAAAAGGAATTATTGGGAGTTATAGGAGTATTTGTTGGGATGATGTGATGGTTGGGTTGCAAGTCATAGCCTGATTGGGTGTTTTGTCAAAATAACTATAAATCATATTGTATTGTGGATCGTTGTCACTGGTATGGGAATCCACACTCTTGTCTCATTTCAGTCAATATAGGGCAGCAGGGAGGTGCTAGGCTGGTGCATAAATTCGCCTACAAGTTGAAGCCTATGAACACCTCAGGTGGTAGCTTGGTCTAGGATGTTGGGGCATCCATTCAGTTGACTACTGAAGAAACCAGGGCGTTGGGGCATCCTTCCAGTGGGAGCTAGAGAAGAATGATTTTCTAACATCTAGGAAGTTGTTGGTTTCATTTTAGTTGGGGCTGAAGATTAAAGAATTTATTAGAAAAGCGTTCGGTGGTTTTTCACGCGGAGGGGGTTTTCCCCCTAAAATTCTTGTGTCTACTCTGTTCTTTTATTTACTATTATTACTACATGAACATCTATAATAATTGAAAAAGACAGTGATAATGAATAAGAATTCAACGAAAGAGTATTGTTTGTGGCTGAGCACAATAAGCAAGAGGCACCTGATGAAGAAGAAGAAATGACGAGGTTGAATTTCAAAACGAAGTGATCAGGGTTATCAAAGAGCTCAAGGATGATAACAAGCATGTCAACACTCTTGAAGACAAATTAAAGACAGAAAGGGAACATGTCCTAAATCTTAAAATCAAGGTTGAAGAATATAAACGAATTGAAGAAATGCTCGGGAAAGAATTAAAAGAAAGAAACAAGGAAAGAGAAGCATTGGAAGCTGAAATTGTTTCTTTACGAAAGGAAGTAAAAAATAGAAAAGCTCTTTCAAACTATGCCAACAACTCAAAGACTTTGGACGAACTCATCAGCAACTAGCGATCATGCAATGACAAGACAGGTCTTGTTTACAAAGAAAAAATCAAAAAGGAGTCAACTCCTTCTATGACAACTAAAGAATAGGGATATGCAAAATCTACCAAGCAAGTAGATCTCCCAGCTAGATCAAGAGATCAAGACTCAAAGGAAGAACCTTGGAAGATTATTCCTCGAAGAAGATTCTCCTAGGTATCAAACTATCTTTTATGGTCATTGTTATTCATGTAGAAGGTTTGGACATAGAGGTGCAGAATGTCGCATGTATGTTTGTAATGAACATAATTCCAGGAGATCTCTCAAAAATGGATATTCCAGAACTCATCAAAATATCAACAGATTTGATCATTTGAGAGATGATGTCAAATGTTACAAATGTAACAATTTTGGACACATGGCTCGAGATTGCAGGGATAAGAAGGTCTGGAAAAAGAAACATGTACAAGAGGACAAAGCAAATAACAAGGTTTCAT
The DNA here is from genome assembly GCA_000404065.3 of Pinus taeda. Lineage (NCBI taxonomy): Eukaryota > Viridiplantae > Streptophyta > Pinopsida > Pinales > Pinaceae > Pinus > Pinus taeda. The sequence goes on along the minus strand of APFE030388219.1, from coordinate 34,245 downwards.
CAATTATTCTTTCAGGATTTGTAAAAGAAAAAGGTCACGAGGAATTAGTAGTTGCCTCAGATAATGACTCAAGTCAAGACAACTCGTTAGGTGACTCACTACTTTGAACAATTTGGCTTGTTGACTCCTTAATGTTTGTAGAGCAACAGTCTATGCAGCAGTATATGGCACAAGTCTATGATTGATAGGAAGGTAGTTTGAAAAAGATGGTAGTTTCATTACAGGGTCAGGGGAGAAAAATAGTTGAAGGATTACAGGCTACCAGGAACAAGGCAAGATTGCTCGAAAAAAATCAAGGTCTACCAAATCGATGTTAAGTTAGCTTTTCTAAATGGTGATATGGAAGAAGAAGTTTACATTTAAAAACCCGGAGGTTTTCTGCTCTCTGACAAATAAGTCTACGTCTACAGATTAAAGAAGGCTCTATATGGTCTCAAGCAAGCTCCCAGGGCTTGGTATGCTCGCCTTGACAGATATCTACATCCGCAGGGATTCATGAAAGGAAGCGTTGACAATAATATTTATGTGAAAGTGTATCGAGATAACCTAATAATTATCGAAGTATATGTGGATGATATAATCTTTGGAAGCAGTGATGACAGATTAAGTAAAGACTTTGCCCCAACTGAAATACTTTTTAGGGCTTTAGATTTCTCAGCGAGATAAAGGAATATTCATATATCAAACCAAGTACATCAAATAAGTGCTTAAGAAATTCAACATGGAAGATTGCAAGTCAGTGCTTACCCCCATGATAACAGGTCACAAGTTAAGCTCAGAAGATTCATCAAAGGATGTGGACCAAAGGTTGTATAGATCCATGACTGGTAGTCTCCTATATGTGACAGCCCCTGACCTGATGTGATGCAGGCAATTGGAAAAGTAGCAAGATTCCAAGCAACACCAAAAAACTCATATTATTGCCGTCAAAAGAATTCTTCGACATCTTAAGGGCACAATAGAATATGGTATATGATATCCCAAAAGAAATGATCTAGCTATCCAAGCTTATACAGATGCAGAGTGGGCAAGAAGTGTTGATGATTGTAAGAGTACCAGTGGAGCAACATTCTATCTAGGTGGTTTTCTTGTTTCGCGGTTAAGTAAAAATCAGTCTCCAATCTCATTATCGACAGCAGAAGCAGAATATATCACGGCAACAACTTGTTTTACTCGAGTTCTCTCAGTGAAGCAAATTTTGCAAGATCTTCATGTTAAGTTTGATGAGTCTATTCCCATCTTCTGCAATAGCACCAGTGCCATCAGTATCTCCAAGAATCCCGTGATGCATTCCAAAACAAGGCACATTCTGATTAAATATCATTTTGTTAGAGAGCAAGTCGCTGAAAAGAATATCAAGCTTCAATACATTGGCACAAAGGAACAAACTGCTCACATATTTACCAAACCATTATCTCATAAAGCATTTGAGTATCTTAGCCAAATGCTTGGGATTCTCCCAAGTTTTCATTATACTCTTTCTCTTATCTACTCAAGTAGAAAGGGGGAGTGGAGGTGTATACAGGCCCGCAGGATGGTTGTTTTCCAAATGGAGTTACCCTTTGCCATTGATGACAAAGGGGGAGAGAAGGCAGTAGGAAAAGGTGTCATGATTGCAAGGGGGGTACTTGTGTTGCATCAATGCCAAAGGGAGATATTTTTTATCAACAGTTGTCATTGATGTCAACATAAGCAGCACCAGGTGCTACCTCGATCTCGGATGGGAATTTTGACTTGGCAAGGTACTCTATTCTGAGTCATGAATCTTCTAGATGGATTATATGCGTCGAGATGTTTCTGTTGATATATGTCATGCCAAGTAATTCTTCACGGTTTATGAGATATTCATGTTTGAAGTTAGTAACCCCAGTTAGTGGGCTAAAACCCTATGGGGTTGTGGCATGGCACTCATAATTCGTTGTGGTCATTGAATAGTCAATAATTAATAAATAAAAAATTAACTCCTAAATTCCCTCGAACGGTCACTTGATGGGGACCTTCCCAACTCAAGACATTCATATAAATAATGACCCTCATATCCTCCTCTAGTAGGGATTTTGTGGCTTCAAACAGATCATCCTGGAATTTTCGCTATGACTTTTTTCTGTGAAGCTTCATAAGCTAAAATTAAAATCCGTTTGAGCCGAAATCTTGATGAACCTCGTGACCAAATTTCAATTCTTGGTTCGCTATATTTTCAGAGATATGATCTGAGGAAGTTATGGTTTTGCAGGGTCCCGAATGCCATGTCAAACATGTGACATTGGGAAAACCGTCATAACTTTCTCTTTTTCAGGGCCTAAGGTCGCAACAGTGACATAGCGCACTTCATACAAGTTCGCTCTGCTAAACCAGTCTATAATCAAGTCATCGTGGGAGATTTGGCATAACTCTTTCTTGAAGAATCCAATCTTAACCAGACCTGTGGGGTTAGAAAGAGGACTCAAGGGGCTACCAGAGGATGAAATGTTAGACCCTAGATATTTGAAATTACAAACACACAAGAGCTTCAATATTGAGCTCCTAGAATGTAAGAAAAAAACATGCATTCAAGGATCACTGCAGTAAGGACCACACATCAACAATCAAGGGTAAGTCTCCTATAGCAAGGTATGTATGATTAGTGTTTACATTTGAATTTTGAGTATAATCTCTTACATATTTTTTTGGAGGAAAACATAAGTATATACATGGTCTCGATTATATCACTATGTCTCTATATGTCACTGTTAGTTTCAATACCACGTTTCGTATGTCCTATTCTTGACACTACACATTTGATGCTACATATTCTTGATGCTACACCCACTCTGCTAAATCCATATGATATTATAAGTTCATGTTAATTTTCTTGTCATAGTTGATAAAATGGTCTCTGTTTTGTACTTGGAACTTGGTCCATCACAAGTCTAGGGTTTTCCATCAGTGTTTATTATATATATCCTATGGTCAATTTTGGATATAGTCTTGCATAGAGTCCAGGCCTATATCAAGAGTGGGAGTCTTTGTCTACTACTGCAACAAGTCAACAGCAAAAGTGAAAATCACACTTTAGGGACGCATTGTAATTTTAATTTGTATTTATTTATTATTATGCACTTACATGTGTTTTGCAGGCAGAGGTAAGTTGGTGTATTTTGTTTTGTTTTGGGATTCGTTTCGCCAGTAAAATTTTGCATGCAGGTAGAAAAGGATTCAAGTACAACATCAAACAAGTATTCAAGGGCAAAAGTATCAAATAAAAGGAAGCATTGCAGCAAGACATCCTTTGAAGACATAACAACCATTCGTAGATTGTGAAGAAGTGTCAAGGCCAAGAGTCATTATTGCAAAGTTGTAAAAGAGTCAATTGTAGAAGTGTCATCATTGGAAGAGTTGTTATTGTAAAAGAGTCAATCTACCTAGAGTCGAAAAGGCATTACTAGGAGGTATAGGAGTCTTTGTTGGGATGATGTGATGGTTGGGTTGCAGGTCATAATGTGATTGGGTGTTAGGTCAAAATCATAGTAAATCATATTGTATCATGGATCGTTGTCACTGGTACGGGAATCCACACTCTTGTCTCATTTCATTCTTTATAGGGTGGCAGGGAGGTGCTAGGCTGATGCATAAAGTCGCCTACATATTGGACCCTGTGAACACTTCCAGGTGGTAGGTTGGTTTAAGATGTTGGGGCATCTATTCAGTTGACTACTAAAGAAACCAGGGCATTGGGGAGCCCTTCCAGTGGGAGATGGAGAAGAATGTTTTTCTATAATTCTAGGAAGTTGTTGCTTTCATTTTAGTTGGAGCTGAAGATTAAAGAATTTATTAGAAAAGCGTTTTGTGGTTTTTGACCCGGATGGGGGTTTCCACCTAAAATTCTTGTGTCTACTATGTTCTTTTATTTACTGTTATTACTACATAAACATTAATAATAATTGAAGATTAACTAATGCTCTGAAAAGATTTAAAATTTCTAATTGCTAAGGAATATTGATTCACCCCACCCTCTCAGTATTTCCAACAAGTAGCAATAGTGATGGAGGTCAAGAGGGTCTTAACAAAGAAGACTTTGATGATACAATTGGAAAAAAAATGCAAGGATCTTGAATTGCAGATCAAGAGATTCAATAGGAAATTCATTGTGTTGCAGGAAAAGAACTTGCCTACACTCAGAAATTCCAACTGCAAATTGATCCCATTAGAAAACTATCAAGAACAATTGTGTAACATAGGTGCTGATGCCTCCAAATTTGCAAAAGCCAAAGGTGTTATCAGTGGTGAAGCTTTCATACAGGGAATACAATTTGATTTGAATATCCAACATGCAGTCCACCACCTTTTTGTGATAAAACCTACTTTTGACACTTACACTGAGGTGGATGAAAGATTCAGGAATATGATTGCATTTTCTATCCCAAGTGAAGAAAGGTGGGACCGACCACTACAATTGGTTGAATGAAGTTAAAATTTAGTTTAGGATTTTAGTATGAAAGGAACAACATTTCCAGCAGAGCAACAAGAGTCATCCCTAGATTACTATATAGCCTTAACAACGTAGCATTTTCCAACAAATTTGCCTATTTTTCCTCTATATTTAGAAATATATGTGTTTTTTAAAACAAATATTATTTTGTAAATGTATTTTAGTTTGGAATCCGATATTAGATATAATATTTTCTATAAATACGTAGAAATAAGACTTAGAAATGGTTGAACCATTGTGATAGACCTTTGAGCAAACTTGTATCCTTCAAGATTATTTCTAAAGTAATAAAAGGATTCTAGATTCATTTCAAGATAGATTGTGTTCATGTAAGTCTTTCTTTGTTATTATTTTCACTTTGTTTTCTGCATATGTTTTGAAGTTTATGGAAGTTATGGGTAAGATGTATTAAGTTTCAATATGTCTGAAATCCCCCATGAAGTTATAATTTATTATAGAGATTAGTTGATTAAACTGTTTGTTTGATTTAACTCCTCTACATCAAAAAATTGTCATCTTCCCTCAAGTTTCTTAACATATATTGTTTGTTTGTAAAAGTATTTTACACGCATGCACTGTATATGATGGTTGGATAATATAATTGATGTTTAACAGATCATATAGTTTCTAAATTTTCAACCTTGCACATCTAAATCAAAGCTAAATTATTGTTTAGAGGTGAAGAATAAGCCCTTCTATTTAATCATAAGTAACTAAGAATTGCACATATTCAAGTAGTTTCCAACTTTGTTTATCCAAAAAAAAATTGTAAAAACCAACAAAGCATTTTAGATGCTCTAGTATAATTCCTAACCTAGAATTATCTATGGAGGTACAACATCAGGCTGGCATCATTGCTGGGGAATGAAATTCTTGAATTTCTTTCCCTAGGGCAATGCTAAAGCCTACCTTTTAAAAGTGAATAAAAGGTTAATAGGTTAAATTCATTCACTTAGCGATTCCAAAAAAAATAAATTGGCTTCACGTTAACACACTTGGTCTCTCTTAGATCCATAACTTTATTTCTCCACTATCAAATCATGAGACACTGGTAAGAATTGCCTCTGCAAGACAAAGACTAGAAGCCTCTACTTCTGCCTCTGTAATTCATCCATCTGAAATTATTTCTAAAACTGATCCTTTTAGACCTGTTCCAATTCCTTCTAAACTATCAGATATACCACCAAAAGTGTTAGAATTGCTATCTAAAGTAGTTGATTTGCAGTCATATCTCCTCATTAATTAGTTAGAGTCTTATCATATTCCTGAACCTCCTTCAAAATCTCCTAAATCAGAAAAAGAATTAGGTCTAAAATTACTAGAATTAAAACCTAGTGACTTTATTTCTTTAGTAATCCACACTTATCCATCTTCTTATGTTAGCTTTGAGGAAAACTTTTCTGTTTACACAAATCCATTGTTTGATAATGAAGGAGAGTTTTTTCCTGAAGAACAAAAATTAATCATACAGACACTAAGAAAATAAAAGCTCCCACAAATTCTTCTAGCCTAACTTCACACCCTACAACTCCCAAAAACTAAACCTCTTCAAAGAACAAAAATTAGTCATACAAACACTAAGAAAATAAAAACTTCCATAAATTCGTCTAGCCTATCTTCACACCCTACAACTCCCAAAAACTCAACCTCATCCCCTTCATCATCTTCATCTTCTCAAAAATCATCCTCATCTTCCTCATCTTCATATAATCAAATGGTTGGTATTCGACCCATCATGTAGGCTCGTTATGTAACCTTAGTTCTGCCCAATGAGCTAAATAATTTCCTAGATGGATATGTGAACCACTTACCTAGATTCAATGGTGAAATCAGTTTGTCTGCTAAATACTGCCTCGCAACTTTCTTAGACTTCGCTGATAACATGAATATAAAGCATGAAAATGTCTACATGAGATTGTTTGTTTAATGACTTAAAGGAAACGTTAATATTTGGTTTAGACAACTATGAGCTAATTCTATCCCTTCTTAGAATGAATTAGTTACTATTCTTAAGTACCAATGGGGTGTTAAAAAGGATCCAGTTTACTATCTAGCTAAATCTGATGACCTATAAAGAAACCCTAGTGAACCTGTGGCTGATTTTATAAAACGATTTAACAAAATTTACAATAAAATGCCACGATATTGTAAACCACCAGTTACTATTGCCAAAGCCAGGTTCTCTAAACAATTTGATGACGATTTTATAGTTATGCTCAAAGAAAACACTTATGTAACGCTAGCAGACATGCAAACCAATGCTATTGAGGATGAGGCAAATAGATCAGCCTCAGCCAAACTGAAATAAAAGGCTATATAAAAGATGAAAGGAAAATGAAAGCTAGGGAAGAAGGAGGTTCTTCTTCTAAAAACAAAACTGAGGATCACAAAATTGATGAAATCATTTCCTTATAAATCTTTCAAATAGGATTTTAAAGATTGAAACAAAGCCTAGATTCATTCACCAAACACCAAACATCAAATAGACCTCAGGCTCGGTATAAAAGACCTTTCCAACCCTAGTTTTACAAAGACCTAACCCTAATGAACAAATTCAACCACCATTGATGTTTGATTATTGATGATCAAGAACCTGAAGAAATTGGACCTTTGGTTACTAATGACATAAATTATTTTGAGGATCAATCATAGCAGAATGCTATAATGCTAGTTTCCAATGATCAAGCTTTAATCCAAAATTAAGAAACTTCACAGGTTTCTAAATATCAAGCCTGCCGAGAGTTTCTAATAGTTGAATTAAAAAGAAGGTATGATTTGAGGCCTAGACCAGGCCCTAGTAGGCCAGCCAAGAATGTTACAATCAATGAGCCTCCAATAAAAACTGTTGAAACCCAAATAACTGTAATTCAACCATTAACTCAACCTAGTGAACATAATAATTTTGAAAAAATTGTTCCAACAGTTTTCAATGTAGAAAAGGAGTTGGAGAGAGTCGAAATCCCTGTTTCATTGTCTGAACTCTCTAAAAAACAAGGATATAAAAACCAAGTATCAAAGTGGATTCAATCCTCAAGTATAGATGTTGAGGGGGACGTGATCAGTTTACAGGATGAAAAGCCATCAATGGTTTTTGGTCTAAAACGCTCCTCCCTTTTATGTCACTCTCAAAGTTCATGATTTTCTTCTATACAATTGTATGTTAGACTCTGCGGCCTCTCATAATTTAATGCCCAACGTAATCATGGATCAATTGCAATTAGAAATTACCAAACCCTACCATCATTTATACACTTTTGACACCAAGAAAGTTCCTTGTCTCAAACTGATAAAAGACATAGTTGTATATTTAGCACAAATCCATGTAAAAAAGTGTAGTACTACATATTGTAGTCACAAATATCCCTCTCAAATTTCGAATGTTGTTTTCAAGATCATGTTGTGCTAAATTAGGGGGAAATTTGCAAATGGACAAGTCCTATGCTACTATGCCTGTATACGGGGGTGAACGCAATAGGTTATAAGATAGGTAAGATTCATTAACACTATTTGTAGGGTTGATCAAGCAATTAATCATCCAATTTATGTTGTTCATAGCATTTTGGATGCTTCACATTGTCATCTAATACTGTCCAAAATAACCAGCTTAGTATTGACAAGATTGTGGAGAAACCAAAATGTATAAAAACTTATCTGTGGAAGTTATAATTTGATGGGGCTTTTTCTAAAGATGGGGATCAAGCAGGAATTGTGTTAATTTCTCCAGATAAAGAAAACATAAACCAATCCTTTAAGTTAGACTTTGATGTTACTAATAATGTAGCAGAATATGAGGCCCTACTTTTAGGCTTTGCGTTAGCTAAAAGTCTAAAAGTTCAAAATCTTATTGTTTTCAGTGACTCGGAATTAATTGTCAATAAATTAAGAAATCTATGCCAAGAAAAACATCCTAGCCTTAGATCTTACCGAAATGAGGTATGGGATTCTATAGAAAACTATTTCCAAGCTATTAACACAATCCCAAGAGACGAGAACATTTATGCAAACTCTTTAACAGTTTCTGCAAGCTCCTTTAAAACTCCTGATCCAATGCAACTCTAATGTCAAATTAAGGGAAAATATAGGCCTTCAATCCTTGACAATCTTAAACATTGGCAAGTGTTTGAAGATAATGATCAATTAAAGAGTTTCTTCTAGGCAATTGATGATTTCTCAATTTTTAAAATTGAGGAAGAACAAACCATTGATCATAAATAAACTCAGGGAGATGAATCCTCACAATTAAATAACAAGATAGTTGATCATAATATCCTTCAATTACCAAATAATTTCATTCCCAACCATCTAATCCCTCTTGAAATGATTTTTTATCACAATGATGTTTTAAAAAATTCGTTATTAAACACACCACAAGAGGATGTAGAAGACTGTAACATTGGAACTGATGAAGAAACAAAGAGTGTGAAAATTTCAACATCCTTACCCAAGGATATAAAAGACAAGTATATCAATCTCTTGAAACATTATAAAGATGTCTTTGCTTGGTCCTATGATGAGCTCAAAACTGATGACACAAATCTTATTGAGCACAAAATCCCTTTAAAACCAAAAGCCAAACCATTCCAACAAAAATTAAGAAGAATTAATCCAATTTTACTTCAAACCATAGAGAAACAAGTAAAGAATTTGTTGGATGCTGGCGGCCTGGGTGCAAGCAATATGGACAAACTCTCAAATCTAGTTACAATTTCTTCAATATCTAGCCAAATTCCTCCTTCTCCACTTATTGTCATATCAGTCATTTACTGTTAACTGACAACCTCATGAATTTCTTCTTAAAACCCCAATCCTTGTTATCAGCCATGATTTATAAACAGAACCTTCTATTCCTATCGAGACTGTAATTCCAAAGGAATTACACAAAAACACTATCGGCCCTTTAAAAATGAGGAAGCTGCGTTTTCCATGCAAAATACACAATCGTAGGGATTTTTGTTCCAAAGGACCAAAATACACTATCGACGCTTTATATCATTGTCGCAGCTTATAAATAGTCTTCGTGTTAATTACAAAGAATTAACACTATCGGCGCTTTAAAATTCGAAGAATTGCGTATTATGCCAATAATATTATCAGCACTTTAAAACGGCCCTTCTAACTCTCTTCCTCCAATGCAATAATACGTGACTGTCGACAATCGCTATCGGCGATTCCAAAAGACCACACAATAGACTCCACTCGCTTCAACTGTGCGATGCAACAACCCTCGCGGACCCGAAAATTTATCCAACCCACTATATGATATTTCAGGATTGGCCTTATCGGGGTTTCGGACTTCGGTGGTTCCACAGGTTTCTTCCGCTCCAATTATGACTCTGCAATGCGATACAGATTCAGACCCGATGAGGATGTAAACCAAACTTAATAATATTTCAGGTCCGAAAACTGATTCAAGACTAAGTATTTCACAATTTCTTTGTGTAAATAGGATTTTGGCCGCGGACTTCTATAAGGAAATTAAAGAACCCTGCACACAACAGTATGAAGGAAAAACATAATCTAAGGCCTCAACCAAGTTATTAATTGGGAATAAGGTTAATTCATCGGTATTCGGGCTCAGAAAAAGGACATCATAACTGATACACGCATCTAATTAACATTCAATAGAGAACCATATATCAGATGCAGAGAGGGTTTTCTTCACATGATAACGATTCCGGCCCAACTCTAACTCTAAGCCTCCAATCATTTTATTTATAATCAATAGATAAAGCCTTCTCGGCCATTATCCTTTACAAAAGCATGGATTTTTACATAGAGCGCTTTAAAGCATTCATGCATAAAACTTATTATCTCTTATCTATGACCGATTATTACATAATGTTTTATTTTTAATTCTATCCCTATCTTGAACTAGAAAAGCATGGAAATTGCTGGCCAAAGGACCCCAATCCATTGCCTGTAGATGTTTTTGGAATTTTGGGATAAGTTTGAAGATTTTCCCTCCAATTCGAATGCTCCTACATCAGACTCTTGAGGACAAAATTCTTCATGGGCTCCTATCCATGAGTTCATCTACAAAACTGCCCAGTTTCTGTAGCATGTCTTCTGTAACCCAAGTAGCTTCAGCGGTCGGCTGATCCTTCCACTTTACCAAACACTAGAAGTACTCTTGTCCCCTTGTTTTCTTAAACACCTTCTTGTCCAAAATCCTTTCTGGCAACAAATTCTTTGTTGTGGGTAATTGTTTTACCCAGTCAATCTCTTGGGCCTCTTGATCTTGTGCTGTATCATCTACATTTTCACCTTCATACTTGTACAGCTCTGCAACATTACAAAATGTTGATATTTCAACATCGGGGGGTAACTCAATCTCATAGGAATTTGCAGAAAATTTCCTCAACACTCTCCATGGCCGAATTTTTTTGAACTTCAATTTGTTATACTCCCTCTTTGGAAACCTCTCCTTTCTAAGGTGTGCTAAAACTAGATCTCCAACTTCAAAGTTCACCTCTCTTTTTCTCATGTCTGCTCTGGTCTTGTACTTCATGTTTCTATCCTGCAGTTGCTATTTCACTTGTTCATGTATTGCCTACATTTCTCAAGCGAAGTCTTCCCCCTCTGCACTTCTCATCTCTTCTTTTCCCAAATTTCTTAATTCAAATATTCCTCTTGGATGCATTCCATAAACAATATGGAATGGAATCTATCCCGTACTCCTATTAGGTGAATCATTATATGCATATTCAGCTTGTGCCAATACTTGATCCCACTACTTCGAATGTTCTGCAGTAAGGCTCCTTAAAAGATTGCCTAAACTCCTATTCACCACTTCAGTCTGTCCATCAATTTGTGGACGATAGGCAGAGCTAAAACTTAATTTAGTTCCCAGCTTCTTCCATAATGTCCTTGTTAGGATATTCCGACACATAGGAAATAGTTAAGTATAACTTGGTCTAGTGTAGTGTTAGGTAAAGTGTGTTTCTTTACTATGTACTTTTGTAACTTACAATCCGACGGTCACGATATATAGTGATCCGACGTTTCATTCTCTCCTCGGTATTGCTAACACTTGATCTGTGGCTTAACACCCGATTGGTCCATGATCTCTATTTAATGAGCATGGAGGGTCATTTGTAGGTTAACTGTTCATGAGAGAAGCTTATATAAAATTTCATTCTTTTATTAATAAATTGCCTGAAGTGGCCGCATTGGCTCAGGCCGTGGACTATTTCCCTCTTTGAGGGTTTTTACCACGTCAAAAATATTGGTGTATTGATCTGTGATCTGTTTGTGAGCCGTGTCCTTTGGTGTTCTGTCTGAGGAACTTACCCTGTAAATTCCTACATGGTATCAGAGCTATTTGAGGGCCGCGTCCGTTGGTGATCCAAATATGAAGCCAGTAGAACTGCATCCGACTGCCGTTTCCTAGATCTACTGTTTCTGACAACTTTCGGGCTAAGAGGACTGCTCTATTGTTTAATAAATTTCCTGAAGTGGCCGCGTTGGCTCAGGCCGTGGACTGTTTCCCTCTTTGAGGGTTTTAACCACGTCAAAAATACTGGTGTATTGATCTGTGATCTGTTTGTGAGCAATGTCCTTTGGTGTTCTGTCTGAGGAACTTACCCTGTAAATTCCTACACCCAGGATGGAAACCCTCAGATGATTTAGAGAGATTGGGCGAGCACCCATCTCCCCTTGGTGGATTCATTTAGAATCCAGAGGTGTAGAGATTTTTTTCTTGTTTTAGTTTCGAGATCGGAGGGTCATTCTCAGCTATTGTATTGGCATCTATCTATATATAATAAAGTTGGTTTTTGGTTCCTACATTTCTCATTGTTTCTCATGTTGTGATCTTTTAATGAGAATTTTTGCAATTTATAGATTTATGGTTTTGGTTTTACATGGAAATCTTGTGGAAAATATATGATAGCTTAATATGAAGTGTCTATTCCAAAATTAATTGATTTGGGACATTACATTTGCACATGACCTACATTCCACCCTTGATGCATATCCATGAAATTTTCCTGAAACTTTGGCCTTTGCTAGATTTGAAATCGAGTGCAATTTTTCTTGCAAATATTATTGTACTATTCACTTAACTCGTGCCATTGCATCATCTTAATTGTTTTAAAAGGCTTAGGTATTTCATTAAACCATCTCCCGCGGTCGTTTGTTTGAAATGTTTCTACACAAAATATTCTCTTTATAAATAACATCAAACTCATGGCATGATAAGCTGATAACGAAGTTGAGTAATCATTGATTAGAAGGCAAAGGTCCTTGTGAATTTCTTTGAATTCCATATAAAGTTTATTTGTTTGTTTTTGCTTTGCCTTGCTGGATTATAATTCAATTGTGTGTTCGAGTACCAATGGGCGTTAGTGTCTTGAAAAAGTTTCTTAGCGGTTCACTGGCCCTATTTAGATTAGGGAAGAGTTGTAGCCCCAAGAATGGCGATGAGACCTTTCTACAATAGACTATGGCAGGATCCTTGCTCATGACTACAATGAAGGAGACTAACATCAATATCTCTTCCTTAATACAGTTTGTAAAATGAACATGTTTACATACTCTCAGCCAGCATGTATCTTTGCTTCCTACCCTACAAGCCAGCTTAAACAAATATTTAAGTGCACATTGAATTAATTACTCCCTATTGAGAAATATAACAAGTTTTGGTCTTCATAATTGTTGTACTCATTTCAATATGTATCCTATGTAGCACACAAGAAGAAAATAAAAATTTATTATTATTAAAGCATGGGTTTCATGCTCATTATTGATGGTCTTCTAGGTAAAAGCATGTTCTTCGTGCTTCTAGGGTTTGTTAGGACTTAGGATTTGTTTTCTTCATCCAAAGGAGTCAACATCATGTTTATAATACCCTTCCATGCAATATGTAATCATAAAAAGGATTATTTTTGAGTTTAGAAAGTCCTAGAAAATCCAAAAAGTACAAGTCGGACCTGACAACATCAGGTTGGCCTAAACGAGGGAATATAACCCCTTGAGAAAGCTAATATAAAGGAGTGGTTCGACCTCATTTGAGACTCACTCACTCACAATTTCAATCTATCACGAAAGAGTTCAATCGAATGTGGAAAAATTCGAAGTTGGGATTAAATCGGTAAGGGTCCAAAAATTGAAAAACTCGTTAAAGTTGAGAGTTTTTTGAAAAAGTCAGCAAAAAGTCGGCAAAATTAAAAAAATACAAAAATATTCATTTAATTTTTATTTTTTTAACATCTAAAGTATCCACAACATCAAATAAATGCATTTCCACATAAACATGTAAGTAAATCTAATATATAATATGTATATGAAGTCTAGTGCTACATCACATATCAAAATAATGAATCAACTCTTGAATCTTGAGTCTTGTCTCAGTCTCAACTCTGAAGAGTCAAAATATCAACAAAAAATACAATAAATGTATATCATTAGTCATCTAAATTTCAGAAAGTAATCAGTCACTGAGATCCGTTGCCCCTTTTACGAGAATGGGGAATGGCTTTGCCTTTTCTTCTAGAGGAAGAAGGCCCAACCCTTGGGGATACAAATGGACTTAGTTGTTCTCTAGAAACCAATAAAAGAGGTGGTGTCTGTCATATGCTACTTCTACCCATCCTAGATGGTGTCACCTCCTCCTCCTCATCATCCACTTGCTCTACCTCCTGACCTTGATGCTGCTCCTCCTCCTCTACATCTGGCTCTCCCTTGCCTGCAACTGCTACCTCCTCTTCTGTTAGTGGCTTTGGATCCACATTCAACCAATCAGGGATCAAGTCCATGGTTGACCTCTTAGTCTCGACCCTCCATGCAACAATGGTATCAATATTGTCCAATGAGATGGCTTCCACGTCAGGAGGTTTCTGAAGTTGTCTCACACATAATCGAATATTGTAGTAGATGTAGACCATGTCATTGAGGCGTTGGGACTCCAATCTGTATTAGGGTCATATATTGTAAATTAGTAATTAGAAAATTTAAATATTACAAATAAACAAATGAATTCAAAAATTTAATTTGAATTTTTTTTTACGTGTTGTGCTTTTTTCTGTGTATTTTGTCCAATACACTCCAGTTGCGCTCACACCTAGAGGAACTACATGTTTGGCTGAGCACTCAAATGGAAAGATTTTGGAGATGGGGTACTCTGACACCATAACTTGTCCACCAAGCATCTACAAGTTAAAAGAAAATTGAGAAACATAAAAAAAAGTTAAAACATTGAAATTATAAACTTGAAAGTTTGAAACAAACTGAAGCTCCCCTGGCATTTTGGTCACCCTGTTCTTAGTAGCCATGTTAAAACCAAATGTGCAACCTCCAATCCTATATACCTCCATTTATTTAGAAATATCTTCACATTCTTTCTCAGATGCCACCATCCTCTCAACACAAGTGAAGAATCCATCTATCACCTCGACATCAAATTTGAAACCAAAGGAGTAAGCAAATGAGGGGTTGAGGTAGAACCTGCAGCATGAATGGGGCGATGGAGGGTATTGTTCCATCACTCATAAATCACTCTACATATGACCTATTATTTCTCTAACCCCTCATCTCCCTTATCTTCATAATAACCACGAATGACTTCTTTGGCCCTATCCATGGCCTTATACAAGTAGCCCATTGCAGGCTTGTCTCCATCAACCAACCGAAGAATTTTTACCAAAGGTTCTGAAATGGCACACACCTCCTCTACTCCTGCCCAAAAGCTCTGATCATATGAAACTAGTCTGCATATGCCTTCTCCCTTTGGTTTTTGATTAATAGATAAAGCACACCAACCCCATGAAAGAAACATGCTCTTCACATCCCACATAGAATTCAATAGAGACTGAATATGCACATGCCCTCTCCCTTTGGTTTTCAACTAGTAGATAAAGCACACCAACCCCATGAAAGAAACATGCTCTTCACATCCCACATGGAATTCAATAGAGACTGAAGAGATATGAAAGTAGTGGAAAATCGTGTAATGGCAAGACACACCAACTCTTTGTTCTTAGTGAATCTTCTCATAAAGCTAATCACAGATGCATGATTATATATAAATTTTGTTATGCTTCTCAATGTTTCAACAATATTCCTCACAAGAGGAATCTTACCTATATCCTCCAACATCAAGTCAATACAATGAGCAACACAAGGTGTCCAAAACAAGTTAGGATACCTCTCCATAAGCAACTTTCTAGCTGCAACATAATTTGTAGCATTGTTCATTATGACTTGGAAAACATTTCTTGGGCCTACTTCCTAAATGAAGATGTCCAACAACTCACATAATAAACATGCATCTTTAATGTGTGTAGAAGCATCAAAACATTTCATAAACATTGTCCCCTTTGGAAAACTAACCAAGAAGTTAGGAAGGGTCCTACCCTTTTGGTCAGTCCAATCATCTGACATGACTGTGCATCCAGTGTGTTCCCATGATGCCCTAAACTCCTCCAATATAGAAGTGCAACCAATATTTTTATATTGAAGAAGAGGCCCTCTCAATTCTGCGAAGGTGGGGGCTTTGTACCCTGGGACAACGACAACAACAACATCAAACATAGGTTGGTAGAATGGGTTTGTCTTGGAAATTTTGAAAGGAAAACTCCATAGAAGACACTTACGGACCAACATATCAAATTTTTCCTTTTCTTTTTTTTAAGTGTCAATTGGATGGTAGGTTATGCACCAGGTGTGGTTCTAGGAACAAAAAAAGTTGAGAAAGTTGAGGGTTGGGACATGTGGGTGTGGAAGATGATGCTAAAGAACCACTCTCACTGTTGGAAATAAAACTGAGAGAGGGTTGGGGGGGGGGGGGGGTTGAATCAGTATTAGCAATTTAACATTTTTTCATTTCCATAAACAAATTGATATACGCTACTTCTGTTAATTCAACCTACGTATATACACAATTGTGTTTAGAGAAAACCGTGTATATCTTGCAGACTTCTAATTTACTTATTTGATCTTAATCTGTGTATCAGAACCATAAAGCAGTAATCAAGTGCAGTAAACAGTACAGGCAATCACACACATGAACACAAGATATAAGGTGGAAACCAAATGTGGGTGAAAACCGCCTGCTGCAATTCGTCTCTATCTTATTTTAATAAGAAACTTCTTTTTACAATATTTATGTACTGGTGTAGTCTTATACCAATACGCATGCTTCTACCTGCAAAAGACTATAACCTTCTCTCGTTCTCCAGCTTCTCCTGGAAGGGAACTACAACCCCCTTAGCTCTTGTACTAGCTGATGTACTAGTACGTAGGTGCCGGCCTATAGAAGGCTACAACCTTCTCTTTTCTTCCAGGGACCATGTTTCATAAATTTTCAGACCGGATCCATCAATCAAACATCAAATATATTTGCATCAACCAATCTCCTTTGCACCAACCAAAAACTGAATCAAGCAATCACTTCTCTGAATGCTTTAGCCAGAATACAGTAATAGTAACCAGAAACCAATCCTGAACCCATAACACTACAGCAATAAACAGAAGTAGCTAAAACATTTGTATGAGACGTATGCTACTTCAATATGTAGAACCTGTGTGCATACGCTGCTATATTAAGGCAAACCTGCGTATATGCTATTTTGAATTACCGAACCAGTGTGTATACGCGCCTTTGCTATGCTGAACCTGCGTACAGATCTATAAAAGATAATTTACCCTTTTCAGCTATTCAGACATCAGATATACCCAGATCATCAGATTTATAGATCACGTCATGCACCAAACATAAAAGATCAAAATCAAACAAAGATACTTCTCTTCAAGCCTTAAGATCTTTACCCATCAATATAACTTAACCTTTTTCTGGCGCTCAGGTTCCTCCTTGATCCAGCTATGCACCATAACCCAATGACCAGTATTCTAGATCTTACTCTTCATTAGATATTCAATACTTGAGTGCCTTTGCCTAATGATCTCCTTCCCCTTTTATGGTCTTAGGCCTTACTCAATACCATGGTCCAAAACCACTTAGAACCAATACCTGGGTCCAAATACTTGGGTTCAACACTTCGAACAAGATACCATGGTCCAAAACCATAGGTCCAAATACCAAGGACCAAAAACCAAGTTTTCCAAACTGTACACGCTTTTCTGTGCATGAAAGTGCATGTATACGCATATGCGCCTTTTGGTCTGTGAATTTGCGTGTATACGTGGCTTGGTCAATGGGAACCTACGTATACCTCCTTTTCCTTTATTCTAAGAGCTTGTGAGCCTGAACTATCATTTGAGTGATTTTCCGAGTGAGTTGCCATCAAGGACAATACCTGTGTCATAGTGCCAAGCCCGTGCCATAATGCCAACAAACTCCCCCTTTGGACTTGATGGCAACCCCAAGACACTCTCCCCCCTTTGTCATCAAGGGAAAAGGGTTATGCTACCCCTGAGTACATGCTAAATCTCTGCTCTGCTGAAGTGTGCTTCCCCTGGCTGTAAGCAAGGTCTGCAAAAAGATGTTCTACAAGAAGAACATAACTCTATACATCATAAATGACCTTCCTATCGCCAAAGACTTATACATACATCCATCTCCCAACCAAGTGGGGATATACCAAGATTGAATCATTTACCCAACTAAGTGGGGATACAGCAAAATTGTATACATGATAAGACAAGAGCATTACATCATCCATCCCAGGCATAATGGGGAAACAAGATAGGTCGTTACATGACCTTGATAATAAAAGAAATACATGACAGAGAGACCAAATATCTAAGACAAGACTATGATAGTCATCAACAACTATCATCAACAGCATCTGTCAATCACCATCCGGATCATCAACCATGATCTCCCTTTGCACCTATTCCACTTGAATAAAAAACAACTATGAAGTTGTACCAAGATCTTCTAAGATAATGCCAACAATGCATTATTAGAAGTATATGCTCCCCCTGAACCCATGCTAGATGATTAGACCCACATCAGACTCTTTTCATCCCGAGTCTGGCCCACTAATATTCTTCAAACCAACATATACGCTACTGTATCCACAGAAACCGGCGTATGTACGCGAATATGCTTCATGAAACTCACGTACAACCACTGTTCTCTGAAACAGATGAGTGTCAACAGTAAGATGATGCATCAACTACTCCTAGCTTCTTTCTGAGGTATTCAAATGTATCCCTGGGTAGTGGTTTGGTGAATATATCAGCAACCTGCTCCTTGGAGGGAACATACTCCAATTTGACCTTTTGTTCAAGCACTTGTTCCCGGAGAAAATGATATTTGATAGGTATGTGCTTGGTCTTTGAATGCATGAATGGGTTCTTTGATATACTGATTGCACTTGTATTATCACATAAAATGGAGATAGGTGGAGTGCAAGTGATTTGGATGTCTTGCAATGTTTGCATCATCCAAAGGAATTGCGTGCAGCAAGATGCAGCAGCCACATATTCTGCTTCAGCTGTAGATAATGCAATTGAACTTTGTTTCTTGCTGAACCAATATACTAATCTGGAACCCATAAAGAATGCACCACCACTAGTGCTTTTTATGTCATCCACACTTCTTGCCCAATCTGCATCTATATATGCATGAAGTGTGAGATCTGTATCTCTAGGATACCATAAGCCATAGTTTTGTGTTCCTTGAAGATATTTGAAAATCCTTTTAACTGCCTAAGGGTGTGCTTCTTTTGGATTTGCCTAGAATCTTCCAACTATTCCCACTGCATGCATGATGTATGGTCGGGTACCTGTCAGATAGAGCAGACTAACAATCATAGATCTATAGGTTGGTTGATGTACTACTGCTGATTCATCATTTGCACTAAGAATGCATCCTATTACCATAGGGGTACATACTGATTTTGAATCTTCCATGCCATATTTCTTCAAGATCTACTTGAGGTACTTGGTTTGTGATAGAAAGATACCGCCTTTGTTTTGTTGGACTTGTAAACCAAGAAAATATGTGAGCTCACTTAGCAGGGACTTTTCAAATTATTTCTGCATCACCAAGGCAAAGTTTTGACTCATGGCTTCTTCATTGTTACCAAAGATGATATCATCAACATACACAATAAGTATTAGCAATTTATCATTGTCAATTTTTATATATATATATTGCTATCTGCTGATCCTTTTGAAAAACCTTGTTGATGGAGCTATTTGTCCAGATGATAATACCAAGCCCTTGGAGCTTGTTTAAGTCCATAGAGAGCCTTTCTAAGTCTACATACAAGTTTTGGATCATTTCCAAGGATAAATCCATTTGGTTGCTCAATATACACTTCTTCTTCTAAGTCTCCATTTAGAAAGGAAGATTTCACATCCATTTGATATACTTTGAACTTCTGAAAGCTATAAAGAGCAAGGAACATTCTTATGGCTTCAAGTCTGGCAACCGGTGCAAAAGTTTCTTCAAAGTCTATACCTTCTTGTTGAGCATACCCTTTACAAACAAGTCTGGCCTTGTTTCTAATAACATCTCCATTTTCATTCAACTTTTTTTTGAATATCCATTTGGTCCCTATGACATTCTTATCATTAGGTCTAGGAAGCAATTCCCAAGTGTTATTCTTTTCAATTTGCTCAAGTTCCTCATTCATGGCCTTGACCCAACATTCATCTTTGCATGCTTCACTTATGTTTCGTGGTTCAGCTAGATAGCTTGAAGCTTCTGTACTAGATCTTCTTGTTTGTACACCTGCCTCTTTCTACCCCAAAATTTGAGTCTCTGGATGGTTCTTCTGGACATATCTGGATGGAGTCTTTTCTTCTACCTTTATCTGTTCCTCTGGTGCCTCATAAGTTTCTTCTTCAACATTAGTCTAATTTGATATTGACGGATAGTCCTAATCATCTTCAAAATCTTAGGTTTTTATCTGCTTTGGATTGTTTCCTGCTTCACCAACCACCACATCAATACTTTCAACAATTTTTCCAAGTCTTTTATTGTAACACTTATATCCTTTACTTCGGGAAGAGTAACCAAGGAGAATTCCTTCATCTGCTCTAGGTTCAAACTTGCCAAGCTTTTCATCAGTCCTTTTGATGTAACATTTGCTTCCAAAAACTTTGAAGTATTTTACAGTAGGAGTCTTACCATACCAAAGTTCATGAGGAGTTTGAGTGTTGTTTACCCGAACGTTTGTTTTGTTGAGAATAGTAACGATAGCAAATACAGCTTCACCCCAGAAGGTTGTAGGAGTTTCAGGCTCATCAAGCATAGCACGAGCCATTTGTTGAACCATTCTGTTCATCCTTTCCACCACTCCATTTTGCTGAGGAGTCCTTGAAATAGAGAATTCCCTTCTTATTCCATGTTCTTCACAAAAGTCGAAAAATTCATTCGAGGTAAATTCCCCTCCTCGATCAGACCTGAGGCATTTGATTTTGCGATCTGATTCATTTTCAACCAAGGCTTTGAAAGCTTCGAACTTTTCAAAAGCTTCATCTTTATGCTTCAGAAGTCCTATCCAGCACATCCTGGAAAAGTCGTGAATGAACAATATAAAGTATTCTTGTCCATGAAGTGACTTTTTCCTTGATGGACCACATAAATCAGTATGGACAAGTTCAAGTGGCTCACTAGCTAATCCTTCCTTCTCGGGGAAATGTGTTCTAGTTTTCTTACCAAATTGACATGATTTGAATATTGTATTGTCTGGAATTCTAATGTCAGGAAGATCACGAACAACTTGATATTTGCATGCTTTCCTTATCTGAGGGAAGCTTAGATGCCCCAATGTTCTGTGCCATAGCCAGTTTTCATCATTTTTGCTTAGATAACATTATTGCTGTCCTCCCTTGAGTATGTATAAACTATTTGGAGTTCTTATGCCTTTGATCACTGTTTCTCTTGTATCAACCTCACGAACAATACATCCATTTGATTGAAATACTACCTCATTTCCTTGATCACACATTTTACTAACACTCAATAGATTATGCTTTAAACCATCAACATACATAACATTTCCAGCTTTGACCTTTTCTTTTAAAAGAACAAAGCCTTTACCTTTTTTGAGTGCAGGGGTGTCATTTCCAAATGAGACCTTCCTTTCCTTTTCTAAGGCACTATATGACTGAAGTTTTTCTTTATCACCTGTCATATGTTTTGAGCATCCACTATTGATGTACCACTAATTTTCCTGTCCTTCTGCATATAAGGCTATACCACATCTTTCTGTTTGTGGTTCTTTCTTTCTCCATGTTTTGGGACCCAATGAAGATTGCTCCTTCTGAGATGTTTGACGAAACTTACTCCTACATTCAGAATCTTCATGACCGAAGTTGTTACAAATAGAGCATTCTATTTCATTTTCAAGAGCAGAAAAGTCATTGTAGGTCCTCTTCATGATCCCAATCACACTCCTTTGATTTCATGCTTCTCTAGTCATGATGGTCTTGTAGGCAACACATTGAGTAGCTTTGTGTCCAAAGTTATAACATGGGAAACAATGGCCATTAAAGAAATTCCTGTGATTATCAAATCTACTGACCAGGTGATTGTAGTTTCCATTAACATTCATTCTTGAAGCAAATTGGGAATGATTTACCTGTGGTTGATTGTAGCTTCTGTTCATCCTTGAAGTAGATTGACCCCGATTTACCTGGTGATCCGCTTTATGCCTTTGCTGACGATTGTCAACTTGTTCACTTCTCCTTGCTGCATCAAGATAACTTTTGGAGGTGGATGGCTTTTGTGCTTGAGATGCATCTTCAGTATATCCAAGACCTGTCTTTATTAGAGGAGAACGCTGCACTTTGATAATATCATCTAAAGTTTGAGATCCTTTAGCAAATCTAAGATTAAGAGCTTTTGTTTTCTCAATATCTTTTCTAAGTCCCACAATTTGACATTCTAACTTTTCATTGTGTTTTTCCCTTTCAGCAATTTGGAATGTTAGAGTATCTATAATCATACTTTTTTCTTCTAAACAGATTTTAAGTTTAGAAATTTCTTCATAGAGATCATCTTCATCTATAGCATCTAAGAAATCATCATCTTCAAAAGCCATCAAAAGTCTATAATCATTACCATGTTCATCTTCACCACTATTTGAAAATCCATCGTTGTCTTCATGTGTATAATAGCTCTTCTTACTTACGCTCTGTTTTCTATTCCATTTAACCGGTTCCTTACCTTTATCAAGCTTATCTTTATGAGGACATTTGGCTGCATAGTGACTGACTCTTCCACAAGCAAATCATTTGAAAGGTAACTTACCTTTGAATCTTCCAGAACCCCGTTGAAGGTTCTTGACAAAATTTGATTCTTCCTCTCCTTCTGACATCTGTCCTGACTCATTGTATTCTCCTTTTCTTGAAGCTTTGAATGTGGCTTCTATCATGTTTGATGGACCCCCTTTTCTCATTTCAAAAGCAATTAGGATTTCGTGCAGCTGTGACATAGTAATACTCTGAAGATTCTGCTTTTCTTCTATGGTAGAAACTTTTGGTTCAAGCATAGAAGACAAGGATCTTAGAACCTTTTAAGCTAAAGTAGCTTCTTTTATCTCTTCACCCAAGTTTTTCATGTGATTAATAATCTCATCTATGCATAGGAAATAATTAGCTACACTTTCATCATTGTGAATTTTTGGAGTTTCATATTGAATTCTGAGAGATTGTAGTTTTTCATGTTTTATCTGATCATCTCCTTCATAGCTTAGAATGATCTTGTCCCATATTTCTTTGGCAGTTTTGAGCTGCATAACCTTGACGAATTCTGATTATGATAGACTCCCCAATAGAGTATTGGCAGCCTTTGCATTTGTTTCATACTATTTTTTACTTGTCGTATATGTAGGAGTTGCTACTAGAAATGTATATCCTCCTTCCATGATATCTCAAACTTATGTTCCAAGAGATTGAAGATAGGTTGTGGTTCTTACCTTTCAATAGACGAAGTTACTCCCATAAAAAAATGGTGCCCTGATGGATGCCTCTTTTTCGTAGTTGCTCATGATGATAGATATCCTTCAAGCGATCAAGCTTCTTCTGAAGGACCTACTATGATACCAATTGTTGGAAATAATATTGAGAGGGGGGGGGTGGGTTGAATCAATATTAGCAATTTAACAAATTTTCATTTCCATAAACAAATTGATATACGCTACTTCTGTTAATTCAACCTGCATATATACGCAACTGTGTTTAGAGAAAACCGCGTATATCTTGCAGAATTCTAATTTAGTTAGCTGATCTTAATCTGTGTATCAGAACCATAAAGCAGTAATCAAGTGCAGTAAACAATACAGGAAATCACACACGTGAACACAAGATATAAGGTGGAAACCCAATGTGGGTGAAAACCACCTGCTGCAATTCCCCTCTATCTTCTTTTAATAAGAAACTTCTTTTTACAATATTTATGTACTGGTGTAGTATTATACCAGTACGCAGAATTCTACCTGCAGAAGGCTATAACCTTCTATCGTTCTCCAGCTTCTCTTAGAAGGGAGCTACAAATCCCTTAGCTCTTGTACTAGCTGATGTACTAGTACGTAGGTGCTGACCTATAGAAGGCTACAACCTTCTCTTTTCGTCCAGGGACCACGTTTCATAAATTTTCAGACTGGATCCGTCAATCAAACATCAAATATATTTGCATCAACCAATCTCCTTTGCACCAACCAAAAAATGAATCAAACAATCACTTCTCTAAATGCTTTAGCTAGAATACAGTAACAGTAACCAGAAACCAATCCTGAACCCAAAACTCTACAACAATAAACAGAATTAGCTAAAACATTTTTATGAGACGTACGCTACTTCAATATGTAGAACCTGCATGCATACACTACTATATTAAGGCAAACCTGCGTATACGCTATTTTGAATTACCGAACCAGCGTGTATACGCGCCTTTGCTATGCTGAACCTGCGTACAGATCTTTAAAAGATAATTTACCATTTTCAACTATCCAGACATCAGATAAACCTAGATCATTAGATTTATAGATCAAGTCATGCGCCAAATATAAAAGATCAAAATCACACAAAGATACTTCTCTTCAAGCCTTAAGATCTTGACCCATCAATAGAACTTATCCTTCTTCTAGCGCTCAGGTTCCTCCTTGATCCAGCTATGCACCATAACCCAATGACCAGTATTCTAGATCTTGCTCTTCATCAGATATTTAATACTTGAGTGCCTTTTCCTAATGATCTCCTTCCCGTTTTATAGTCTTAGGCCTTACTCAATACCATGGTCCAAAACCACTTAGAACCAATACCTGGGTCCAAATACCTGGGTTCAACACTTCGAACGAGATACCATGGTCCAAAACCATAGGTCCAAACACCAAGGACCAAAAACCAAGTTTTCCAAACTGTACACGCTTTTCTGTGCATGAAAGTGTGTGTGTACACATACGCGCCTTTTGGTATGTGAATTCGCGTGTATACATGGCTTGGTCAACGGGAATGTGCGTATACCTCCTTTTCCTTTATTCCAAGAGCCTGTGAGCCTAAACTGTCATTTGAGGGGTTTGCCGAGTGAGTTGCCATCTAGGACAATACCTGTGCCAAGCCTGTGTCATAATGCCAACACTCACCTTCCCCCACTCTTGCGGCCCCTACAAGTTGGATTTTTAGTGCTGCCTTTGTGTCTTTTCCCTCATCTTTATCCATCAATTATTGAATGGCATTCCAAATGATTTCTGGACATGGATTTGGGCAAAGGTCTACATTTTCCCCCAGAATTTTCCCCAAATGAAATTTTAATCTGTTGACACCCCCTAAAATATGCTTGTCACACAAATTGCAAGTAAAATACATTCTATTGACCCCTCCAGATTCGGGTATAGTAGCAGGTTCACCATACTCCTATATAGGGTCTAAAAGCCTTGGCATTTTGTTTGAAACTTTGAACTTGAATTTGAACCTGGGCACAAAAAAAAATTGAAAAAAAATAAAAATTTCCCATCACATAAGAAGCAAACACAAATGTAATCGTTGATTTTAGATTTTAAATGCCTCTTCTCACTCACTTGAACAGACTTAGATTGACTAAACAAGGGTTTGAATTTTTGTCATTTGATTCTTGAAAGTTGAAGTTTTTCTTCAATCTAGATTATAAACAATTTTTTGATTGAAAATTCTAAGCAAAAATAAGATAAAAACAAACTAATAGAATTATAGAAAGATTTAAGAAGCCATTTGTATAACAAAGACTAAGAGAGAAATTACAATACATACGTGGTAGCAACAAATCAACACTTTGAATATCTTGTGTTGAGCAGTGGACAAATCTCCAAATCCCCACCACAAAACTAGCAAATCTTCTCCTCTTAGGCAATGGCAAACAACTCCTCTCTCCACAAGGATGAATGGGAGCAAAAACAACAAAAAAATATTAGTTCTTTCCCATTTTCAGCCTCTTATCTATAGCCTGGGAAAGACGCAATGAATTTTTGGGTAGATTCTTGATTAAATTGGGAGTTTTACGATTTAATCCCAATTTTTTTTGGGAGTGAAAAGAACGACAAAAAGTTGGCTAATTTAATCGGTCGGCTTAAATAAGAAGATTTTTAGGATTTAATCCCAATGTTTTCTTGAAATTTTCGACACTAGTTCAATCTTAAGCTAGGAGAAGCAGAAAAGAAGAGCGAAGGTCTTATAGAAGGAAGAAGAATGAAGTTTATTAATTTTTTGGGCTCTATGTCTCTCACACGTGTGAAATTCTAGTTTTTCTTGGCTATAGGAAGAGGTTGAAATTGCATGAACAAGTTGCAGCTGGATGAAGTTGCAGTAGACCTTGTTGACCTTAGGAGGAGTTGTCATGTTCTAAGAAAGTCTCTAGAGGAGGTTGATCTATGGTTTCCTTGGAAGTTGCAATACCAAAATTGTAGGGTTGAAGTTATAGGCTGAGTAACAGTACCGAAGCTAGTAGGTCAAAGTTGGAACGTGTAGCAATTTGGTGCAGAATCAAGGAAAGACTTGAAGAAGGCATGACTTGGTATTGGGAGAAGGAACTCGTATAAGGTTTGGGTCTTTGTATCTCATTTGAAGCAAATTCTAAGAAGATAAGAATTTTTGTGTTTTCCCCTTGGAGGGGTTTTTCCATGGCTGAGAGCCTAATATTTATGTCCTCTATTGTTGTAATTATTGTTCTTTTGAATCATTTACCGGAGAACCCACAGTATGAACATTTTTATGCCAACGTTTCAAATCCCAACTGGGATCCATCATCAGGACTTATGAATGATGATAGAAGAAGAGTTGTTTAGAAGGAAATAAATAATAATGTGAAAACATTTTTTGATTAGCAGAATGTCGGCTTGAATGTTTAATTTTAATTAATTTAATTAATTATTCATTCAGCCATTTATTTATTTGTTGAGTTTTTTATATATAAATTAATTTTTAACAGGTGAGTGATAATAATGATATTTATATATAAATTAGTATTTTAAGGATTAGAAAATTTTAATTTTTATATGAAAAATTTTGATTTTTTAAATTTTTTTATGATAATAATAAATAATCCATTAATTAATTGTTAATAAATGTATTAAAATTATTAATATTAATATTAATATTAGAATAATAATAATATTAATATATATTTAATTAATATTACAAATATTAATATCTTAAATACCTAATATATTAAATTAAGTTAATCATATTGAATTAAATTAGTATTAATAAAATATTAGTATATTATAAATTGATTAATATTAATATCTTAACTTAATTAATATAATATATTAAAATTGGAATTGATAATATATTAAGAATTGAATTGATAATTGGAAAGTTTTTTTTGGTCTAAATTTTTTATTAAAGATAATAATAAATAATTATTAATTAATATTAATCAAAATAATTAATAATAATAAATTAATTAATATAATAGTTAAATTAATTATATTGAGAAATATTTAAATTAAACTAATTTCATATTAATTAGTATTAATAAATTAAATTAAATTAATTGGGATTATTAATATATTAAATTAATTAGTATTTTATTTAAAATTAAATTAAGTTAATATAATAAATATTAGTATTAGATTGATAAATATTAAATCATACATTAATTAATAATTAATATTTAATATATTAAAATAATTGATTTTATTTATTAATGTATTATTTATTTGTTTATTATTTTATTTTTTATTTTTATTTTTATAATCTTTATTTATTTAAGGATAAAGGTAAAGGATTTATATCTGGGAAGTGTTGGCGATCCTGATTTCTCTGATCAAGGGAAGCCAGCTCCTGCTAATCTCCAAGCCATTGTCTCTGTTCAGATTATGAGGATGTTTGATAATTTCGAGTGTTTCTCTGATCTTTCGTCTATGATGCTGCTCTTCCCTTGCGACAATTGAGGCGCTTTCCAAGCAGATATGGTGTTTTGTTTTCGAGGAGTGCTCTGCCAAGGCTGAAGTACGAGACCTTTCATTCCTGATATCGGCGCCATGCTCCTTGAGCCTCGTCTGTAGGGAGCGACCTGTTTCACCAATGTAGCTTTTCCCACATGAACAATCTATCTTATAGACTCCTTTAAGCTGATGTTTGCCAATATCATCTTTTACAGACCTCATACCTTGCCTGATCGTTCCAGGTGCTGAGAAATGTGTGATAATGTTTTTCTTTTTGAGGATTTTAGCGATTTTGTCTGTAACTCCATGGATATAAGGTAGAAAGACCCTACCACATTGAGGTTGGTCTTGGGCCTTAGGTTCATGAGACACCAACCTTCTCTCAGCTTTCTCTATGGCTCTTTTAATCTCCTGTTCCTTGTAGCCTATGCTCTTAAAGGTTGCGACTAAATGATTCTTTTCTTCATTTAGATGCTCAGAGTCAGAAATTCGAAGGGCTCTGATAGCAAGAGTGTTTAGAACACCAAACTTCTGAGCCGGGTGATGGTGGGAATCTGCATGGAGGTAACTTTCTGTGTGGGTTACCTTCCTGAATACCTTATGCCCTAGAGAGCCATCCTCTTTTCTGATGATGAGAACATCTAAAAATGGGATGCTCATGTTTTCTTCAAGTTCCATAGTGAATTTTATTTCTGGAGAGATAGAATTTAGGTGCATGAAAAACTTGTCAAGTTCTGCTTTGCCATGAGTCCATTTTATATTGGTATCATCTACAAATCGCTTCCACCACGCTGGTTTTAAGGGGTATGATTCAAGGGCTTTCTTTTCAAAGTATTCCATGTAAAGGTTGGCCACGATTGGCGAAAGGGGGGATCCCATTGCCACACCAGATGTTTGCTCATAAAAAATTCCTTGGAAGGTGAACACAATTGACCTCAAGCAGATTTCAGCCAATTTTGCAATCCCTGGATCAGTAACATCTTTTATAACTTGAATGGCTTCATCAAGAGGAATCTTGGTGAATAGGGATACTACGTCAAAGCTCACCAGAATGTCATCACGTTCTATCTTCTCATTTTTAATAAGATTCACAAAACTGTGGGAGTCTTTGATGAAGGAGTCAGTATTTCCGACAAGAGGCTTAAGAATTTTAGCAACATACTTGGCAAGCTCATAGGTTGGGGAACCAATAGTATTAACAGTTGGTCTAAGAGGCACTCCTTCTTTATGGATCTTGGGTAAGCCATAAATTCTTGGGATAGTTTCAAAAGAAGGGATTAGTTTCTTTTTCAATTTATCGTCAAGGTTGGAATCTGAGATGATCTTTTTTACCTCTTTCATAATCTTGGGGATGGGATTACTGCTCATCTTCTTATAACTGCCACATTTTAGGTGTTCATTCATTTTGCATATATAGTCTTCTTTATCCAGGATGACTGCTGCTCCTCCTTTATCTGCCTTAAGAACCACAATCTTGTCATTGTTCCGCAAGGATTTGAAGGCTCTTTGCTCTTCTTTACTTAAGTTGCTTTTGGTAGTTTTGGCTTTCCTCATAATGAGAGAGAATTCCTGTGACCGTCCTCGTACAGACAAGGCATCACCATTCTGGTTGTCCATATTTTTCCATCTCATCTCCTCCTTTAGCAAGGCTGAGACTATTTCATCAAACTGCAAAGCAGTTGCATTGCTACCTATTGCAATAA
This sequence comes from Pinus taeda, assembly GCA_000404065.3. Lineage (NCBI taxonomy): Eukaryota > Viridiplantae > Streptophyta > Pinopsida > Pinales > Pinaceae > Pinus > Pinus taeda. Next base: position 4,795 of record APFE030388219.1, on the reverse strand, counting down.
CCAAACTATCCCACGAATCTGACAGAGAACACAACAGACTGATGCACTTATCTTCATTTGAAATTTTAATATCGATAGATGATAACTGACTTACCACAGTATTAAACGCATTCAGATGCTCTGTCACCGAGTCTCCATCTTTCATCCTCAGGTTATACAACTTTTTCCGCAGGAATAGTTTATTCACCAGAGACTTA